>VACF01001909.1:0-115713 GCA_006891605.1 Pleurozium schreberi | reverse complement strand
AAGAARTCTGCCTTTCTTGTAAGAAAGRGGRAGGGGGAGCAATCATTTTGGCAGAGCTCTGTATAGCCTATTATAGAGATTCTCTCAAGAGATTCACCCAGTAGCTAATTATCAACCAGTTCGAAAGTGCAGCATGTTGTGGGAYAGATGCGACACATTATTGGCACGAGAAGAGCTTCAATTGCTACAAGCAGCTCTCAGGAAAACCAAGTACACTTAAAGCTCTCGTACGTCACAGGTTCAMGRCAAAGTTCCAATCACAAGTGTCRAGAACGAAATATGTGAAWGTCGTTCAACCACATACGCTCACCTCGTGRATTTCTCCCAAGAACTAATACCAGAATGTGATATTAGAGAGTAGGATGATAAGCAAATTTAGGAGCATACCTTGACAGAGGCGGGAGTGGGCCAGTGGTACACAATATTGGCTCCCTTGGGCAAGTTGTGAGGCTGGAAAAACTCCACGAGCTTCTCCAGCGCCTCTTCTTCCTCCTCCTCGAACTTATCGTCATTGACCAGTCGGTCCCTCAAGGACGACTGCAGGGAGCCGCCGTACGGCAGTCCCTTGATCCCCTTGATGATGGAGATCCGCACCAACTTCTCCCCGGGCGCTTGGATGAGCTCCTTATGGAAGCCGCTGTCGTCTTCCACAAGCTCGCTGGCGGCTTTTCCCTTCCACTTCTGCAGATGCTCCTTGATGCTGGGCTCTCCGTAGAAGCCGATGGCGGTGAACTTGATTTCTACCGTCTCTATTTCCATCCCCGTGCCGCCTGCAAATCACAACTCTCGTAATCAGCGTGGGACTGACGACATGACCTAAAAAAGAATTTCTAAATCACTAGAGAAAAAATTCTCCTCATATGTAGTCCACMTAACTCCTTACCMATTGCATTCAACGTTATTGAAGTAGCAACTTTAAGACCAACGACGCTGCCGCATTCTAAGATGACAGTCATAAAGAATGTCTTGGATTYGTARCTAATTCCASAYAGCTCCAAACGATACWAAAGGCCTTGAGAGTTGAGTTCCATATTTACTTAGCAACAACCACACCAATTCAATATGAGATCTATTCAGGTCAGATCCTTAATATTACGGTTTCAAGGAATTCATTCTACCTGCAGATCGGAGCAGATGAAGGACAGGAGCATCGGAAAGGAGGGTGAAACTTAGAGCTTACCATAGCCAATCAAGTCAAGAGAACTCGAAGAAGCGGGTGGCGTGATCTTGGTAGTGAAGTCAATATCGTCCACCTTCACAGTTGGGTGACCCATCTCGACACTTGCTAACGTAACAACTGCTTAATTCAAAACTCTTCAAAAACGATTCTCCTCAGGCTCCTACGTCGAGATGTCTTTCCTTGCTGCAACATTTATAAGAAAAAACAGAGTAACATTAGCATCAGCGGTGTCTTCACAGGAATCGCAACAATCATAAAACCCGTCCTCACTTTCGCTAATCTTGACAGACCTCGTGTTTCCCATACTACCAAAGTCTCAATCTAAAGAACCCCACCACCCAATTCTCTGTCACCAACACCCTAACCTCAAAGATCGGCACCCAAACCTACAATTTAAAGTCCTCACTGTAACCCTTTCGTAATACCCACCGCTATGTCGATCTCTTACAATCGTCGTTTCAGAAATGAGCAAGAAAATGGAGTGATGGTGCCAAGAGCATGAAGAAGGGGAGAGATGAACCTGAAAATTGTGTAAGCACAAAAAGAATGACTCGCGCAACGTCTGCTTCAACTCAATGAGCTCTCATCACAAGGGGAAGCTCCTGGCATCACACTTCTTATGTGAAGGTCCATTCCAATTCGCCCCGAAGAGGTTGAAAGTTCAAAGCTGAACGTGATTCCGACGCATGGAATTGTTGACTTGTGCACGAGGTCGCGACCAGTTGGTGGTCTACAAAGTGGGAAAAGTACGAGTGCTGCTCGTCCTTTCACTTTGGCAGTAAACTTCGTGGTCTTTTGGGCTTTGAGGGAAGCTTTTTTGAGGGGGAATGTTTCTATCTTCAACGCTGCGTTGAATTGGTTGCGGGAAGAGGGGGAGGTGGTGTGGAATTGGGAAGGAGGTGACGTCATCTGTAGATCCAGGGCTGGTGTGAATGGGGGTTGTTTGAGGTCACAACGGAGAGAGAGAGAGGGAGTCATGAGGGTCAAAGGTTCAGGAGTCAGCTGGAATGGACTTTGACTGCGTTGAAATGAAGCCACTCAGTTGAATGATCATTAGGCAGCAGGCCAGGAATTTGTCAACTTCCTGAAATTTTTTTTGGAATGTCACTCAGCCTAATCTTAAGTTTTGGGTGTCAAAATGTCAATCACCCCAATTTTGGGTGTCTACAAAGAGAAGGGTAACTAGGATATGATAGAATGGCGTGAATGCAGCGTTTGTTGGGAATGGCTCAACTATCTAATAAGAGACGCTTTATTGTTTACATAAGGGGGCCATTTTGGAATGTCACTCAGTCTAATCTTAGGTTTTGGGTGTCAAAATGTCAATCACCCAAATTTTGGGTGTCAACAAGGAGAAGGGTAACTAGGGTATGATAGAATGGCATGAATGCAGCGTTTGTTGGGAATGGCTCAACTATCTAATAAGAGACGCTTTACTGTTTACATAAGGGGGGCAATTGCACAATTATTAGCCTTTTGTCCAATTGCAAGTGGGGATTTTTGGCTAAGCCTCTAGGTGTCAAGCATGCCCCTAAAGTCTCATGGACCTAGATGGCAAATTCCACCCTTAATGCCTCCGTTAGGAGGTAGATCAAACCTACTAAGGCAAGTTCAGTGAGGTGTTTTTTCCCGGAGAAATTCTCAAATCTCCATATGATGATAAGGTCATTTTATTGACTCCTTACCATAGTTGGGTGGACTATGGTGGTAAGCATCCCCCGTCAATGTGTGAGTTTGAACTCGTAACCACCTTACAAGCGTGTACCAAGTTCAAAGCCATTGAATTAATGCCGTAGGTGTCTTTGGATGTCTAAAGTGTTCAACTCTAACAAATTTTTTTTATAGTCCAATGGTGTCTTATATGAATACGATTTTTTGGTTGGACACCTATTGTGGACACTCAAAACTAAAATTATTTGATAAATGACTTTCAAGGAAGTCTTAGAAATGAAGATTGCCACTATTCATTCAGAAATTTGATAATATAGGGTGATTATTTTGGTAATAGGGTTGCGTTCTTCAAGGATCAATTTCTAAAAATATTTGATTTCTTATCAAGTTTTTATTTTCAAACGGTCAAGAAAATCACAAAATATCATAGTTTTTACAAAGAATATCTTTATGGGATTGTTTATTTTGCTCTCAACATGTGAATAGCAAAAATAATCCAAAAAAAATGGTATCCCTCCCAATTGTTCACATAGTAAGGCAAAACTATTCTTGTCATGTGGGATGCTAAATATAGGACTCTTGATTCTTTGCTATATTTCAATTGTAGACCAAAAATCCCTCAATATTGTTAAAAAAAAAGTGAGAGTGAAACCTTTCAAATATGTCTAAACTTCAAGGCTCGAAATAATGAATTCATTCATTTCATTGTCATTTTGCAATCTAATTCCAACCCTTTCAGTCCCTATTTCTCAGTCAACCTATCTCTATTTGCTTTATTATAATTTTGATGTCAATATGGAAGATTATATTGAAATGGGATCCAACTTTTAAGAGTCACAATCAAGCTAAGGTTTAATTTGGGTCATCTTACCCTATCAATTTTGTACACAACACAACTCTAAAATTTTCAACTTGATAGAAGATGCATGATTTTATTATTTACCTCCAATCATATGATTAAATTCAAAAACTTTGATTTCATATTTGAGATTAAACACACTCAATTTGGTAGAATATAAAATAATGATTAAGAAATACAAACTTAATTGACTACAATATAGGTTTGTTTAAGTGAAACAATTATTGTTGTGCATCCCCGATCCATGCACTTGGTATGGTTTTTAGAGACTCCATATTTACCCACAAACTAAAACTCTATATAATTTTTAGCTCACTAATCCAAATGGAATGGTTCAAAGGCTTCTTACTTATATATAGTTGTAAAGAACAAATTTGAAATTTTTATTTTTTCAAAAAGTGATTTTTAAAGAAGTTTTTTGGGCTGCCCGGGCTACCCAAAGTTAAAAAAAAATCACATATCATGCAATAACTTTTTAATTGTTTAGTCAAATGTTATGAAAATTGTGGGGCCTTAAAGATACTCCTCGAACACATGTTGTATAAAAATTTCAAAGAAAAATAATGAAAACTCCATTCGTAGTGAGTTGCCCAAAATTGCTTTGTTGCCAAAAAACGCAGTTTGGTCCTTTAGGGGTTAATAAAGATTCTAGAATCCAAAATTGGGGAGCTCTCCTAGGACCTCAAATGTTCTTTAAGGATTGACTTTGAAAAAACATTGCAAGACCCGTGGGCTTTTAAAAGTCAAAACTTGAAATTTTCACATAGTTCTAGATTTTAAAAGTTTTTAGTGCTCAATTAGAAAAATTTGGCATCAAAAATCTACTTTTCATTCCATTCTACTTTTTTTCAAATTTTTTAGAATTGTAATTTTTGTAACACATTAAAGACAAGATCTTGGAAGCTCAAAATACACTACTTTAAAAAAAAATCCTATTGAATTTCTTTTGGTGTGAACTGAAGGGATACATCCATTATAGCATGATGGTGTTTGTCATCATTATTTTTATTTTTTTGAAATGTTTCATAATATTTTAAGAAATTTTGTAATTATTATGAATTTTACAAAGAATTTTCTTTTACAAAATCATATAAGACTCAATTTGGTGTTTTCAATTATTAAAAAATGAGATTACATTTAAGACATATATTACTACATGTGAAAAATATCAAAATTTGAAATGTGTATTTTGACCCCTAAAAGCCCAAGGGGTTTGGACAAAGCAAAAATATGTTACGAGGTATAAAATATAAGTCCTATAACTTTTTTGAAGCTCGCATCCAAAAAGACAATGTGAAGTATAAAAATTAGAAAATATCCGTACAATCAAAATTATAAAATTATTTTTAGATTCTCTTCAAATAAGTTTTGAAATATAACTTCAAAAATTCTTCAAAAAAATCAATTTCTATCATTAACATTACTTTTTTTTCATTGGTCAAAATTGTGATATCTATTGATTTGTGATGCATTAGATCTACTAATGAGAACATCAACACTTTCTCCAAATAGTAAGTTTTTTAACATTAAAAAATTCTAAACACTTTGTGCTATTCTTTTTATAATTTTTGTTTGGCCGTAGCAAACTTAGTTTTAAATATAAATATTGAAAGACAACACGATATTTTCGAGGGAAAAAAAATTTGAGAAAAAGCTTTTTTGCCCAAAAATCTTTTCCAAAGTTGGGCAACAACCAAAAAATGGTCGCTTGAGCACTTAGGGGGTTATATAGAATTCTTATGAAGTTTGACCAAGCCGAGACATGAATTAACTTTTTATCCTTAACCCATTAAGGATTGGTCGACCATTTTGTGGTCGATTTGGGTCCTTTTTGGTTTGTAGGGAGAGCATGTCAACGAATTTGATGATGTGGCAAAGGAGACGGGTCTGGGGAATTGGGAAGTGAAGAGTTTAGGACAATAACTAGGCCAATCTGAGGTGGCATGTGGCCAAAGGGTTGAAAAAACCAAGACAATAGGGGCTGAAATTACACCAAGATTTGCTAAAAATTCCTACTTCACAATGCACCTTCACCAAAAAAATTAATGCTAAACCCTACATCATGTGCAACACTTCCATCCGTACGGTTAGATCTCCGATAGGCACTTGCATTCAAAAGTTTTAAAATTGCTCCCAATTGGCCATACAAAGGATTGCCCACCCCTCAAATCAACCACGGTCCTCAATGGATTAAAAGACGAACTGGTGACCGTAAAAATCATCAATTTTGGTATCATGTGAATCATTGGTTTCCCAAAAATATCTATATAGCAATCATTGGAAGTCAACTACTATACAAGATCTCTCCTTTCACACAAAAAGTTGAAGATAAATAATTGCATTTATGTCCTACATAAGAGAATTCTTTGTCATTCATTGGACATAAGAAAGCCACGGCATGCTTTGATGGCTAAAGGTTAATCCTTAAACGTTGAGGTGGACGTTATGTGCCCGAAGGATGGCAAAGAATATTTTTGTGTAGACCTATTCCTCGGAACTTTGTAATTATTCATTCTTAGAATTTTGTGTGAGGAGGAGGGGAGATCTTCTACTTTGACTTCCAATGAGTGCTTTTGGATTTTTTTAAACCAGTGATTTCCACGGTCACCGGTCCGTCCTTTAAAGGTTAATCCTTGAAGGACGGACTGGTGACCATGGAAGTCATCCATTTTTATGGTGTGGGAATCATTGGTTTAAAAAGAAATCTAGAAGCACTTCTTGGAAATAAAAGTAGAAGATCTCCCCTTCTCATACAAAATTCTAAGGATGAGTAGTTGCACTTCTATCCTAAACATAAAGATTCCATGTTCCATTTGCCTCTACATTTAAGGGTTAAGAGCTAAGGTAGACTGCTCTTAAAACGCCCATGCTCTAAAAGTGATCATGATACAAAGGTACATTTTGCTTTCTTCAATGTACCAGCAGTGTGCATTTCAAGAGGTGGTCGCTTTTAGTGACCACTGCAATACAACTTCAAAAATTTGTAATTAATTCCTTGAATGTCTGGAAAATATGAAACGACTTAGGTTAGATGCCCATTCCTTTTTCCTTCCTACGAAAATTTACTGAAAATTGTTTCAAGTTGTTTAGCTTCCCTGAAAACGCAATCAGCTCTTAAATGGTCGCTTTAAGAGCAGTCTACCTTAGCTATGAATTATTTTCACTTTCACTTTAGAGGTTGTAGTTTCGATCTCCGTCACTGTCCCACTGRCTTCTTCAATGACTCATTTTGACTTTCCTTTGGAGTTTGGAGGTTTCGGTTCTCCAAAGTCAACCGTAAAGGCGATGGTTTGGCCTAAAGAAAATTTCTTCAAACTCGTAAGTAACGAAGCGTGACTAGTTTGACTGTATTTTCAACTTCAATGCTAGTTGTTTGTTGCTTCCTTTGCAACAAATTGCTCACCACACTTGTACTGTAGTAGTTCGAATGAAAGCAAGGGCAGGGGGTGTAGCTCAAATGGAAGAGCGCTCGCTTTGCATGCGAGAGGTACCGGGATCGATACCCGGCGTCTCCAAACGGATATCAATCAACCAACGACCTTTTTATTAAAATTTTGTAATGAAGAAGATACTCCTCCTCCTCCTCAAATGTACTTCAGTTATGGCAACGCTCAAGGATGTGGAATTGGGGGAGCACATTGATGGCCTTCACTTTTTTCAGCTCCACATTCTTCTCTATGTGCAACCCCACTGATTCACCCAAAATATTGTGTAGATAAATCTTTTCATTGCGTAGCCGTTCAAAGAAATGAAAGGTAAATGCACCTAAAAATTGTTTGGATCAAGCATCTGAACATATAAGTTAGGTTGTATCACTAGAAGAAATTATCTTGGTGGAAGTGGACGCAATTTCGTAATGTTTCTGGACATTGTTTGCTCATACTTCGACTCACGCTTGGCATTCAAAGCAAAGCAACAAAGCAAACAAAACACTTGTAATACGGTAGTACTCCCTCAGTCCCACTAAAAGCTTCCCAAATTCTTCCTGTAAATTAAAGACTGTAAATCAGCCTGATTAGGAGGCTTGTAGTGAGACTGAAGGAGTAAGGGATTATTAAGCTACCTTCTGCCGATGCTTACGCCCGAGGAAAGGGCCCTGGACTCCCCCACAAAATGTCCATGCGAAATGGAAAATAAAAGCTGCAAAATTCACCAGGTAAGGCAAAGGATACTAAAACCATTAGGAGCTTGACCTTGACTGAACCCTGTTAGCAAGTGTTGGAAGCATAACTTAACATATGTAGCCACTGGTCTTTGAATTAGCGGTTCTTCAACTGTATCTACTGATCTACAACGTCCCACTTTGAAATTGCATCAGAAATTCACACATAGTGATACAAATTTGATCATTCTCAACAGATTTGGCKCTCCTACTCGAAGTGATCTCTCTACAGCTGCGTACACGTTGCGAAATTCACGTTCCTACATAGGTTAAAACGCTCGCATTGACGCAGGAAATGAGTTGGAGAGTAGGGAGCTCACGGCTATGGCRGAGAAGACGAAGTCGMCTTCATGAATGCCCAAGTTCGCATGGCCTGCACGAAATCAGCAGCACAAGCTCACAGTCACCCCGATCACAAACTCGGACAACGKYACCTTCCAACAAATTRAGATTCCAGTAACCTTGTAACATGCATTTGCTTCACCAGCAAGCAGAATCAGTAAAAGCGATGGCGACCACAATGTAGGAGTGGGCGAGGCCATGCCATGGCTTCCCAATCAATCAATCAATCAATCGACCTCCAATTGACTCTCTTTCGACAATGAGCTGCTTCAATTACATGAGAATTTCCATCTCCAAATTCTGAACTCCATCAATCTTGGAATTGGAAAATTCTCTCCAAATGGGTGCCACAAATCGAAGTTCCAGACAAGAAGCTCCCGAATCTCAATCGGTCTGCATCGCAAGCGAAGCGATTTTAACTAAGAAACCGAAGAATCTCACGACGACTCTTGAAGGCATACAGAAATTGAAAGAAGGGCGGCAGAAGGGGAGACGAGGAACACGCAAACCTAAAACGCAGACAATCGAACGTTCCTAGCAGTAGAGATACAGCGAAGAAGCAGATGCAACGCAACGGAGAACTCATATACTCACCATAACTTAGGATGTTCGTCCCTTATAGTATGTCCATGTCCTCACCACATCCACAGCTCCCAGTTGCTTGGAAAAAAACTGCTGGCGCTTTTGGGTTACCTACCTTACTTTCCATGAAGGAGATAGCAGATAATTACAGTAGTGAGCTAGACCCGCTACTGCAGTGTTCCTTTTTCAGTTGAGAGATCCAGGTTTGAATATCCTGCTTGTGTTTTACTCGCAAATATCCCATCCACTTCGATTGCTCCAAAAAGAATGTAGATAAGAAAGCTGGAAATGCTTGTATACGAGAAAAGAATTGGGAGACGAACTTGACTGAGAACTGCAGAATACGAACCCAATGGGTGTAATAAAAGAAAGACTACCATCTTTAAGCATCTGAACTCTTGGAAACATGTCCAAAAACAGTACGTTAAGGGTTGATGATTCCAGTAATAATCCGACGTGGAATCTACGTTGATCTCATGCACATCTATATGAAAAAATAGCGCGGAAAATAACCCCATAGATAACCACTCCTGCGTCCCACCTGCCTGTAAAAACTCCTCAACATCACTACTGTAAAACCCTTAGTAACCTAAAAAGGCGATCCAGTCATGCCAGGAAATAACTCAGAAATCTTGTTGAAAACGTCCATAACCTGCCAGGTTTCAAGACAAGCAATCAACACCATTTCAATTGTTTACATATCCACAATGAAGCACACTGTCATAACTATATTCACGAATCAAACTTGGTGAGAAAAGAACAAACTTAAAAGGCAAGATCAGACTCCTATTCAAGTGAACAAATCATATTCAGATGATCTCAAAGAATCAAACCTCTTTGTCATTCTGGTATTTTGTGATATTCAATGGATTTGTCGAGCACTGTAACCACCACATTTAAGACCTCACTGTTAGGACATGTGCATCGTCTTCATACATAAAAGCACGGTAAACCCAACCATTGCCCAAACGTACATATTTAGCTACTATCACGTCACGTTCGCGAGCTTCACAGTATCAGAGCTCTGCTCAAGTACACAAGCTCCCGAAAATTATACGCTTATGATAGGACGATGTTTACAGAAACAAACAATGTCTAATCAATCTCTGACACTGATAAATGTGAAAAATATAGCTATGCCAGAAACACACAGAAAAATCAACCTAAATGAGATTCACACTGAGGAGAAAAAAGTAAYGTCAATTCAGATGGTAGTCACCACTTACATCCATAATAGCGGCTTGAACTTTTGGGTTCTGGAAGGCCACTGCAACCTCTGGGTTTGCCATGATCTTCGCAACAACTTCTTCAGGAGTCAACCCAATTTGTTCTGCAACATGAAGATACATACGCTTCAACACTGAACAAAGGAATAGCTCATTTAAGGAGAATCCATATGAGGTTGTTGCGAAAAACGATAACTTATAAAGTTCTAAGAACAAAACCACAAATAGAGGTTCGAGCTGATTCAATAACTACAGAAAACAAATCCAAAACGCATATCCAGCCTTACAAAACATACCAAATTGTTGCTTGACCTCGGTACTGTTCAAGTCAAAGTTTTTAAGCATGTCTGACATGCGGTTGTCCCAAGCTCCATCTCCACCCATGCTATTACTGAGCCAAAAGATACGYCCAGAAGAAGGCTTAGTCAATGGAAAACTGGACAATCTTCCTTGTCATCAAAAAAATTTGAAAGAGACTTACATACCACTTCTCTCCTTCGAACAATCAATGAAAGAACAGCTCGTAAAACTTACAGCATATCTTGCAATTGTTGCCGATACTGGGGGTTCTGCATCATCCCTGCATACATCCTTGCGTGATCAACCTTATGGATTCTTCAATCAGACAGCAACACGAAGGAATTGAAATCTGGGAACTATTCACCTAAAATCAATATCAGAGTTACATTTTTGCTACTTCACTGTCTGCACTCTGACGAGTCCTTGCATTGGTCTGGTCTTTCGWYAATCAGACCMATACGAAGAAATGATCGTGCAATATTATCAACACTCACATTTGAAAGTGGTTGGGTTCCTCATTTCTTCAGGCAAGTACCTGACAGACATAAATGGAAACATATCCACATGCAAGTCAGAAAGTGCAGCAGCATACTTATCAGCATAGCATCCGACCGCTAGTCTACATGATTTTAAGTTTTGCATATTTTCAAAAACTATCACTGYAAGAAAAAGCATGGACTAAAAAGCCTTACGGATAAACCATCTTCTGGACAGTTGGATCCTCCATCATCTTTTCCAGCTGTTCCACACTGAAAACGGTCTGCTTCCCCTTTCCGGAACCGGTCCAGGCTGTTGACAACAACGTCAACAACATCTATAAGAGCTAGCAAGAAAAGCTTAGGGTCCCCTCCCTATATGATGCAACCCCTCTTTTCCAAAGAAGGTAAGCCCTCACATAACCGAGAAGCGAGACTATCTAGAGATGCCCTCAAAAGCGGTAGGACAGTACAAAGAGGAGCATCACATTAGTGGTGGCAGTACTACAACTCGAACCCCCGGTAATACTTTATCTCTCCAGCATTTCTGATGGCCTGTCAACAAAGGAGTATTGACCAAGCTAAAAATTGATATGAATGATCAAGTTTCTCTGTCGTACAGCAGGACAGGACAGGAATGATTCAAGTGATTATACCGAGTCAGCACACCGTGACGCCGGGCCCAGTTTGTGAGGTCAAGGAATTCTAGAAAAATATTCAACGAGTCTTACATTCATTGAGTGATGGTCCTGCTCCAGCTCCACTGTTGCTCACGTCGGTATCTGCAAAGAAAGACCTAGTCGGCTCGGATGCAGATGGAGCTTGATCATTGAAYCTTGCTGCGACTTGCTGATCCCTCTCTAATATTTCAGAAGCGTTTACATCGGTAAAAGCTGTCAAACCAACGAAATAAAACGATTTCAGAAAGCAGCAAAGCCAAATTCGGCACTTTTAGTCAATTACAGAAGCAAAATTCGCAACTCAGTTTGCCCTTGCGAGCATCATATTCCGATAGWGAGGAACATCRGAACCAGGAAGAGTGGGCTAGACCCCTAAGTGCACAAACGGACAGAAAAGCTCACTTCSGTATCTATACGAGCTGAAATAGATCATTTTAGGAAGGTAACAACACGTACCAATGGAGAGAAGAAATCATACCGTACATTTCTGAACGATACATATATGTTTTGAAAGTTCCTATAATCGACTAAATAGAGCTTCCCAAAGTAGCCTTGGACACTTAGGGATTAAGAACAATGATTCAAGAAAAAGGCAAAAGCTGTATAACATGTAAAGACTGTTAATCTTAAAGAAATGAAGTTCACAGTCTTTTCACTTCTTACCAGATTTCCTAGGCTCAGCAGTAGTAGTTGATGCCTCAGTTTTGCCAGAAGTCTCAGAGGATGTCACCGAAGTGGGAGCCACATCAACTGGTGGCGCAGCAGCTGCGGCACTGACAGGAGAAGTAGAGGTCGCACTAGGAGGAGGCATGGGAAAAGGGAACGGAGAACCTGGTGGAGGCATTGGCATACCAGCAAATGGGTTACCACCAGGGGCTCCAAAAGGACTAGCACCAGGACCCCCAAACGGACTAGCACCCCCTGCCCCCCCGGTCATTGACTTCAACATCTGTTGCATGGCATATCTCTGCACAAGCATCGCAACGATTCTCAAAATCTAGATGCTTAGTTTTGACCGTAACTTTACTTCCAAGCACTACAGTGTAACCACTGCTGCGATAGGACGGGAGAGAAAATCCAAACACGAAGTAACTGAAAGCAATGTGCTTACCTTGACTTGGTTGGCACCCTGCAACCCAACACACGCACCGATCGTCAATTTCTAAAAASGTACATCACCTTGCAAATGTAGAGATAAAAAAATTCCAAATACTTCCACAAGTGCCATCGGAACGGATAATATCAGCACTAATTTAATCCGCGAAGGGCCATGGTTTCAACTGATCATATTGTGAAAACATATTTCAGATGGAACCAAATTTATATCACTAGAATCAGTGAAGAACATTCTATGTTTTGATCAAAAAATCAATAAGATAGAACTGAATACAGTTCGCATAAAGCTACTCAAAACTGCTAGAAGAACAGAGGGCCAACTAGAATTCTTTTCATAATCGCGACTGGATTACTCTTGACACGAGATACTTACGAATGAAAACAGTGCAGAAAGACCCACTCCCACGCCGATCCATAAGAGAGGCGATCCACTGCAAGAAAACCAACATATAATCTTTCAGTGACAAGCGTTCAATTTTTATGTGGTGGACATATGTGGAAATAGAAAATGCTTTCAAATATACTTCCGAAGCTGAAACATACATGATAAGGCCCAAGTCATTCTTATGTGCATCCTAAAATATTATCATAGATGCTGTAAAAATAAGACACAAGGGACCGGGGACGTACACGTAGGAAGACTCATTCCCTTGCGCTTCAGCAATACTTTCAACATACTCAGTCGAATCGTTTTGGGATGCTACAACCTCCTGTTGCTCTGCACAAAGGACCRAATTCCACATTCCCAAATTTCATTTGACCCCTAAGTAACCAAATGAAAAAATGTGGCCGCTTCCATATCTAYGGCGTCGAAGCAAATCATGTAAGAAGCTTCAAGGTAGGTAAAAAAAATGCAGAGAGGAAATCATATCCTRCATTCTTTGGACAAAAGAAACATGTTTTGAAAAGTTACGGTAATTATATATTACCTTCCAAAATGAAACTCCTATTTTTAAATATAGCTCTTTACGGTTCAGCACCCACAGTCCAAGCTCAGAATCACAACAAAAAATGAAAAGAATCCATCCCCTCTTTCAAAAAACGCCTCCTTTCGATTATTCAAAAGGTAAATTTGATAATCCACAGATATTTTTTGTTGCAACTTCAGTGTTAAACCCTAAACGTGAAGCTCATTCAGTTGAGAAAGATCTTAAAAATTGACTATCGATTATGTAACTTCCAAGTTGCTTTTGCTGAGAAATAGTTCCACTCCGTATAAAATTCTTCGTCAAAATTAGGGCAAGTAACTGAAGTCCAACAAACAGCTCCATATTCACAATCCTCTCAAAAAAACCAATGCAACTCTCAAAAAATCTCCCTGCTTCAGCTCAATGCGAGTGGGCCTACACACAATCTCGATTGYACTAACAGCGAGTGGAACCCCGAGAATTTAAAAAAAAACAGATGTTCAAAATTGGTTGTCGAAAGTTTTGCAAATTTTGCAAATTTCACATTTGAATTAAATTTGCACCGCCAGAGTCAAAGCCCTCGTAAAACCTAACGCCCAAGCAAGCCTAGCAAAGCACGTCGTCACGGAAAAAGAAAAGGCGAGATCCCTGACCTCGAGCAGCTGACCTACGAGCAGCCACAACGACGACGCTCCCCGACCTGGAAACCCTGCTCGCCCTCCTCGCTCCATTACTAGCGCCAAGCATAAAATGTAACTAGAAAAAAATCTACAACCAAAGAAAATGCCCACTTAATATAGTTTTCTCAACCCATGTCAACAAACACAATAAAAAAAATTGTTTTATGTAGCGTTTTCATCATGTTATGTGACGGATTTCAGTAGACGTCCAATAAAATCCATCACCAAAAATGATGAAACCATTACATAAATCCTAGGGTTCTTACAATGAAAACAAATTTGTTTAAAAATTGATATTATAAAATGCAATCAATAGTGTCAAACTTGTAGGAAGAAAAATAATCAATTTAGGAGAGTAAAGACCAAACAAATAATTAACAAAGATAATGTGCCGATGCACTTTTTCATAACCATAACAACACACATTGGATTACTCTATACTTCAGCTATGACCACAAACCAGTATATTTACTTCCTTACTCTCCTAGGGTCATTGCAAGAAACACCGGCCCGTTTCTTTGTCACAATGAGAGTGGCTCTTTTGTCCTCTGCTATAGCTTTTGAATAATGAATCCAATGCAAAAAAACAAAAAATTATTTCTAGATGTTGTGATTGTAATTGTATCCCTTATTTTTCAAAATTAAAAAAAATTCATTTTATATTTAAAAGTCAATTTTATTAATTTCACATTTTGGAATTTAGGGTTTTGAATACAAAAAGTTGTTTAAACTAATTATTTTTGGCTAAAATTTTTGTGGTATATTTCTATAGTAGGCTTCCATTTTCCTACCAAAGGGCATCCAAAAATACACTATTCTATGTCCACATTTGTGCAAATAGGCCTTCCTTGCACATGCAGTTGTAAACAATAAAAATTGTTGTGACTTTGTTTTTTTGGTCAAATATCATCACCATCTAGTCTTCACAAATGGTCAATTTTTAACATGTGAAGAAGTTTAAGTAGGTCCTTGCTTGAAAAGTGAGTCAATATTGTAGTATTATAAAGATTGAACACTCCAAAGATAGCTGTTAATTTTTGAATTTTTTATTTGTGGAAATAAACAACTAAGGACTAGAAGTATTCAATGACTTTGAGTTTTTATTTATGGAAATGAGGCTCTTGCACATATATAGATAGATAACATTAAAGCACTTAYACATGTATACTTTTTGGATATCATGTGAGTTGATTGTAATTTTACAAAATTTTACAATTTTTATTTTATTTTAATGGCCATAGGCTAAATATCTTGAATTGAGTATCTACTAACCTTCAAAGATTTTGAAAAGTCATTTGAAAATGGTTTTTGCTACTTATGGTTATTCTCTCATAACATTCTTAACCAAAAAACTTCAACCCGTAAAGAAAAAAATGATGTCTTTCTTCCGAGATACCTATCATGGTTTATGGATTAAGATGGTAGTGAGTGCAAGTACAAAGTTACAATGGATTGTGGTGGGTACACCAAAAATTGCACCATGCCTAAAACCACCATCACTTCTTTGTACAAATCTCTAAAATTAGTATGCACCTATATGGAGGAAACAATTTCAGAACTTTTACCAAGAAAAACTTTGACCCTTGGTAACTTTGGCGTACGGTATCCAAATGCAATGTTCTTTGCTGCATTACAACCTCCCCTTCCCTTGCCAACAAAAATATATGCAAATTTGACCAATCTAATAAAGAAAATAGGCACAATAGCAAAAAAAAAAAGGCGGTTTGTGGGTACCCACCGTAACCCTTAAAGGACGACAAGGACGTTTTGAGTCCTTTGCATGACAAAAATCAATTGTAGCGCATGTAGAAAAGTTATTTTTCATCCCTTTTTTGGGTAAACGTGTAAGTAGAGATGTGTTTTGACATGGAAAGCACAAAATAGGGTCATTGAATGTATTGTCATTTTTAGGTGCTGTAAATTGTAACACAAAGCCATGAAGATTCGTGCCCATGTGGACACGTCCCTTTATGCCTATCATCAAATTTTGAGGTGCTCTAGCAAATTTTGAGGTGTTGCTGTCATATTTAGGTGCTCCACCATTTAACTTCCCACCGTCTAACACTCGGCGGTCCACAATCCACAACCTGCCTTTTCCCGCGGTAATAGGTCCGTCCTCTAAGGGTTAAGAATGTTGTGCTTGACCAATGAGAGTGCTTGAATATTTTTTTTTATTTTCTTAGAGCTTTTCCACAGCTGCCCTCCAAGAGGCATAGACTAGGTATTTGGCCTAGCCGGGTGCACATTGTTGCCCCACATCACACACTGCCAGGGCCAAAATATAGCCGGCCACGGCCAAATTTGAGGATCAGACTATCAAATAGTGGGCCTTGCGAGTGGCACAGTATATGGGTTGACCGTCCTTTGCACCCCGATTTCGAGGTGCAAAGGACAGTCAACCCATAAACTGACCCTTTAAAATTCCAATTCCAATTTTTTTTTGTTGAAGTGCTCTAAAGCAATTTCAAAAAATGCTTCTTTTACTTATGTGAAAGAAGAAGGTGAAGAAGTATTTTCTTCTTTATTTGAACTTCCAAATGAAAATGAAGCTCTACATATCCTCTTGGGTTGGTAGAAGGTGTGCCAACCCATGTGGGATAAACAAGAGCATGAATTAGCATGATAATTTATGCTCTTGTTTATCCCACATGGGTTGGCACACCTTCTACCAACCCAAGAGGATATGTAGAGCTTCATTTTCATTTGGAAGTTCAAATGAAGAAGAAAATACCTCCTCACCTTCTTCTTTTACATAAGTAAGAGAAGCATTTTCTAAAATTGCTGTAAAGCATTTCAACAAAAAAAAATTGAAATTGCAATTTTCAAGGGTCAGTATATGGGTTGACTGTCCTCTGGACCTCGAAATTGGGGTGCAAAGGACGGTCAACTCTTATACTGGCCACTGTCAAGGCCCAGCATTTGACCGTCTGACCTTTAAATTTGGCTGTGGCCGGCCATATTTTGGCTCTGGCCCTGCTTGCCGTGGGGCAACAATGTGCACCCTGCCAGGCAAAATACCCAGTCTACGCCTCCTGCACGGCAGCTGTGGGGATGCTCTTAGACGGGCTCCAAGTGTAAAGCGTCCCTCATCAGTCAGCCTGGCCCCTTTCCTCTTCCTTTCCCACCAGAACTGACACTGAAACACGAATGCAAGCCTTTGCAGCAAATGATTTGGCATTCATGACTCGCTCACTCACTGGAGCTCCTTCCCTTGCCGGACGTCCCTTTGAATTTCGTAACAGCGAGACCGCTGTCTGTGAATCGGGCTGCATTCATCTTCATATATTGCCGAAGCGGAGATTTTCACGGTGCTTTCCTGGAGAATGAGCACAATTGTTGCAACCTTCAACCTCGTTTGTTGACGAACAATCCACCACAACAGCAACCATGTTTCGAGGTACTCTCCCCTTTCCCAAGTTGCTTGAATTCACATGGGCTTTCAGATTCAAAGGTGCTCTATGGGTGGCCGCGTGGACCGAAGAGTGTGCTTGCATTATTGCGTTTTGAGCAATGCTCATGTGAATTGTACATGTTAGTGCGCCATAGATGTTGTTCCTTATCTAGATTTGGGGTTCGATCAGCTTGTKAGCCTTCGAATGAATATGCTATCTGTGTGAATTCGCAACCCTGCGCATGGAGAATTTTGCTGCAATGGAGGATTGGTCGTTATTCAATTCAGCTAGTGAAACGAATGCTTCGGATTTGCATTCGGATTTACCTTCGGAACTGGCATCTAAGAGGCCATAGGCAGAGCGAATGTTGAAGTCTGTTGAATTCCRAATTTTCGTGTAGGTTTACGAGTTTGTGTCTGTTGGAATTCTCCCCMGTCTTTAGCGCCATTGATAGCCTGKGTGAGGTATCACAGAATGTAAGAATSGTGTGAAGATCAAGCAGTCTTTAGCATTTTCTTCTTTTTCTGGTTGCCAATTTGACCCTTGTGGTTCGCCTCTGAAGGCTTTAGAGATTCGGTAATCGATAGGATATCTAGACCAGGTGGGCATCGGACATATTCTTCGAGAAATGGAGCTTCTGACAACTTGGCTTATCGGGTAGGAATTGGGGTGCCCAAGATGCCCTAATTCTTCTGATATCCAAGTTGCCCTAATCTTGGCACAGATCTTCTTACGGCTTTTGTGTTTAAGAATGTAAGGGTTGGTACTTTACCAAGTATTGTAAATAGGTGTGTTCTCCATTAACCACGACATAGCTAATTGAAAAAGGTGGGTGATGAACACTGCCTTAAATTGGTATGAGTCCGAGAAGGCAACATCCACATTATCCGCCACTATCGATCAAGGAAGTCATCTCAAAGCCCCTCTTCCCCATTAGATTAACTYAAACATTAACTCAGATGAACTTTATCATTCTTTTTTGTCACTTTCATAGCCGCATGGGGCAATGTGGTTGGATAGAGGGAGGGTGATTTCAAATCATAAACCCTCCTTTCCAGAGAGCCGTAGGTCTTTCAAAATTGGACGGTTTTGATCTTGAAAAAGAGGGTTATGTCTGGTAACGAACTCGAGCCTGATGGCCCTTGTGTAGTTATGTAGAGCAGAACCTAATGGTACTTAAAAACGGAGGCATGAAGTTGCGGTACAAATGGTCGCTTAAAGAGATTTCAGCAAGCTTTACTTGGAACTGAGCGAGATGGCGTGTATGGATTGTGTGCGTGCAGGAATCCGAAAGATGGTCCATGAGCTGAAAGACGACCTTCAGAACAGTGCCAATACTCATCCTCATACCAGTGGATCTTTCGGTGTTGATGTTGTCCTTGTTGAGAAGGAAAAATATGTAATACCCTTTTGCTTTACACTTACATTCAAAATTTGCCATTAGATTGTGTTAGGAGTGCAGATCATCCAATAAAATTTTCGTTTAGGAAGCTTCAAAAAAAGTGAAGAAGTGGTATATCAMTGGAAAGAAGAAAGAATGCTTTACATGAAATGCTAATGACATAGATATTTGGGAAGAGTTTGAATCGTTTATTATGGTTTCTTAAATGTGTGCTTACAGTCATTCGTTGGAGCAATTAAGGGTTAAATTCTCCTATAGGATATGTTTGCTTAGTGCTTTGAATTCTAGCAATGCAGGTCTGTTGAATTCTTGCAAGAYCTTCACGCTTGCTTTGAATGCATTGAATGGTGGCAGGTTGTGTTGGAGAATGGCATAGTCCAAGTTACGATTTCCAAGCCTGGTGGGATCGTGACTGGCATCAAATATGGTGGGATCGAAAATCTCCTGGAGACTCATAACAAGGAAACTAACAGAGGGTGATTCTTTACTTCTTGATCATATATCTTGTGGATTATTTTTTTTTTCTCACCATGCATACTCTTTTGTGTTAATCATCTTCATAATTTGAATTAAACCGTGCATATTCTTCATGATCATGTCTCATATTCTTTTGTTGTGTAATAAGTGCACTTGATAGTGTATAAATTGCGTCTGAGTATATAACTGTGTCGAAGCTAACAATGTGGAGCATTTACTGATACCAATGTAGTTCAAATTTTGACTCTTAGCTTACGGCATTCAAAGGATGTATTCTTTTGTGCGTTGGAATATTCTTTTACATGCCATCTTTCAAAAAAGTAAAAGAGTAATCAAACCAGTACAGTGAAGTTTTWAGTTAAAATTCCCCATGTTTGGAAAGATTTTATGAGTTTGAACCAACTTTAGGAAGTGTCTAGAAGTTGTAAACTATTTCTTTACCGATATTACTTTACAAAAAACAACTTTACTTCGTTAACCTTGAAGGAAAATTAAGATTGAACGATGATTTTTGGACGGAGAGAGCATTTTTTTTTCTGTTTTAAATCTCTATCAGGAGCATATGAATCTTGTGTCTCTTGTTTTTTTTCCTTCRCTTTTGATGAAGACCCTTTTAAGTACTGGTATCTTAGGTTGAAAGGAGAATCAAGTTTTTGGCTTGTCTTTAACATGAACACTTGGGTTGTCAGATATTGGGATCTCAATTGGAGCGAAAAAGGTGGGARAGATATATTTGACGTGTAAATTCTCTAACCTATGGACTCTAGATTGATTTTCTTTGTTGATTTTTACCTGGAATTACTGGCTAGTCCGGTGACCATCAATGGACATCTGTCCTCCTTGCAGATGGATATTTTGCAGTGGAAATTTCTAGACCCTGTAGCTCTTGGGGTAGGTATTTCATTTTTCACACATTGTGTGAGACTTTTTGTTTCCATTTTTGTTTTGCAGTATCAGTGGAACGAGTTTCAAAGTCGTTTACAAGGATGCAAATCGGGTGGAGGTTTCATTTCTGCGGCTGTATGACCCAAACTGTGGATGGAAAGCGATACCTCTCAACATTGATAAGCGGTGATTGCCCAACCCCTTTGCACAATGAATTCTTTGCCAATTTTTGATACTTTCTCTCCTACATTTCATACAAAAAATTATGTGGTTTAGACCATTTTAGATTGCAGAGGTTTGAAGCAACGACTAAAAATCTGAACCATGGCAACATCATGTGCAACGAGGGGTGAGATATCAAGCTTAAAATAATCCATTCCATTCATGACTCATTTAATGTATAAAGAACGTCCAATCCACCTCCAAGAGGTAGCTTGAAATGCTTTATCTCAAATATGTTTAGCATGCCGCATTGGAGCTATGTAAGAGGCTCTGCTTAATGTTACTTGGACTATTTTATAGTGACATTTTCAAGAAAATCAAAGAAAGGCACGTTTAGAAATTGCACTAATCAAGTGGCAGGATTTCTTGTAATCTCAAAAGCTTGTTGCAATATCTTCAACCTGTGCAATGTCTATTTACTCTACATTCATTATCGTGCCCCTGTTTGCGTACAGATTTGTGCTTATGCGAGGAAGTTCAGGCTTCTATTCTTATGCAATCTACGAGCGACCAAGTGGTTTGCCTGCCTTCAACCTGAATCAAACACGAATCACGTTCAAATTACAAAAGGACAGGTGCAAAATAGTGTACACATTATTTCTTGTGCAGCAATTTCGTAGTACTATGCAGAATTTCATTAAAACTAGCATTATAATTATAGACTTATAATAGACTTCTCACTACTCAGATTACAGGAGTAATGCATTCCCTTGATGGAATGCTCGTGATTGCTCTTGTGTTTTGGTATTTTATCCTATCAAGTGTCCTGCTGAACACCCCAAAGGTTCCATTACATGGCCGTTGCAGACAACAAGCAGAGGTTGATGCCTTGCCCTGAGGACTTGAMTCCAGACAGGTGCCAGCAACTGGCCTACCCCGAAGCCCATATCCTTACCAATCCTTGCGAGCCTTCTCTTCTTGGCGAAGTACGTTAACGTTTTCTTGTGTTTTCATTTTTGAAGCAGTTTTGAGAAGATTATTTGGAGATTTTTTTTGTCCAATTTTGTAATGAACGCATTGCAATGTTCTTCATTGATTCTGGTGATGTAAAATTTGGGCCCCATCTCAATTCTCCTTTCGCAACATGATCAAATCAAACTGGTCATTTTTTGACCATTTTTTGACCTGGAGTCCTGTAGGGTTCAATTTGGAACTGCTTGTGGGTATTATTTTCTTGTTTCTACATCTTTGTCTGATCACTCGTTTATGTAGAAGTTAAGAGATTGGAATTATTTCTTGGAGTGGTACTGGTGTGATCTGAAAAGTAGTAGAGATCGTTGTGACTGGGGGGTTGTCGATTTCTAGGTGGACGACAAGTATTCGTACGTGGTGGACAACAAAGATATGAAAGTGCATGGCTGGGTGAGCGCCAACCCCGTGGTGGGGTTTTGGATCATCTCTCCCAGCAACGAGTTTCGGAATGGCGGTCCCACGAAGCAGAACTTAACTTCCCATGTTGGCCCTACATGTCTAGCTGTGAGTTTTTTTTCTTCTCTTTAAAACATGAAAGTTATAACACACTTTTGTTCTTCAACCTCGCCTTCAAACTCTTTCAAAGACTAGAAGGCCAGTATTGGACTTTTAAAAGTTTTTCCAGCTGGTTGGTCATATGAAAACTTGGTTCTATTTAGTTTTACTTCTTTTTTCACCGACACATGCAATGAGCATATCCTTCGATTCTGGTAATCTAATATTTCCTCCTGTATAGGTTATATTTTTCAGAATATAATCAATCGAATTGATCATTATAATGCCGTGAATCCTTGGTTCTTTAGTGGTCACACTGATTCACAAAACTGAAATTCAAATATACTGAACTTGTGTCTCTCTCTCTCTGTGTGTGTGTGTGTGTGTGTGTGCAGGTGTTTCATGGTTGTCATTATATTGGCAGCGACATTATCTCTTACTTTGAGGAAGGCGAAGCTTGGCAAAAAGTCTTTGGTCCTGTCTTTATATACCTCAATTGCGCACCAACGGGCACTCCATGTCCTGCCCTTTGGGAGAATGCCAAGGCTCAAGTGAGCATCCACTMTTACATGTCTTTGTGAATATACTGCTCTTTCTTAGACTGTTTCCAACAGTTTGGAACAGATTCTAGTGATYAATTTAACCCTTCCAGTTGAATTCCTGGGCCACTAATGCCTGGTATGTCTCCTTCTTTACATTCTAGCTTTTGTTGATTTTTCCATCTACATGAGCATAATACTTAATTTGCATTACTATGGGTTGTGCTGTAGGCAAGAGCAGAAGAGGCGGCATGGCCCTACTCCTGGCCTACTTCACCCGACTTTCCAAAGGCTGCAGAACGCGGCACCCTTTCTGGCCGGCTCCTTGTTTCCGATCCGTAAGAGCACCCAGCCTTTCTAAGTCATGCTCTTTCTTACTATTAAATAACGAATGCAAATTCAATAACATAAATTTCAGTAAAATTTGACTTTTTTCAGTGATTTTTCGCACTTCAATCCTGGCAAGAGTGTAATGGAGGGGATGTAATCAAGTAAGTCATTCATGGGGCGACATTTCCATTCCATGCATTGAAATTGTTGAGAAGTTGTGGGCTCATTATTTTAGACAGGGACTTCGGGTTTAGGGTTTAGGGTTTTTCATCTTCCAAGCAGGTGATGAAAGAAATGCTCCCCAAGATGAATCATGGGGAGGTCTCCTAATGAATTGCATCACGCTTGTCTTGCCTTCCCAATGATCAATCTCCTTGTGACATTGTCTGATGTTTTTGAAATAATCTACTTTTATTGAAAACTGCTCCAAAAGTTTAAAACCCTTAAAATCCTAAAACCCTAAAACCCTAAATCCTGCAAGTTTTCCACTCTATATTCAGGCATGATAGTAACATGATTTATACTTCTATGCTGCAGTTTCCAACCACCGTACATATGGGGAGGCAAGTACGCATTCTTGGGGTTAGCGACTCCAGGCACACTAGGTTCATGGGAAACTGAGAGTAAGGTAACACTATTTGATAGCTTGTTTCTGTGTCATGGTGTTGCAAGCTCACGATATTAAATGTTTTTTCTGGCTCCTTGTTTTTGTAATTTCAAATTGAAGAATAGCATGAAAAATCAGTCCTACTTACAAACGAACAAGCTGCTGTTAATTATAATCAGACGAATGAATGACAGTAGTCGACAATGTCTTTTCTTTAGTATAAGAAAGTTTCTCAATGGGCAATAACAAAATCCATCTTGTATCCATTGTTTGGCTAAAACTCATTTCCATCTAACTCTTTAGAATTGTGATTCATTATTTGGCTATAAAAAAACGGTTTTTGTGACCAAAGAGGAATCTCTTAAAACTCTATATTGAAATCTTGCCAGAAGGCAAAAATTTTGCCAGTAACATAAGCAGCGCTACTTGATGTACAGGGCTACCAGTTCTGGGTTCAAGCCGATGCTAATGGACACTTTTGCATACCAAGCATTCGTGCTGGAGTGTATGACCTCTACGGATGGGTTCCTGGTGTTGTCGGAGACTACAAATTTGAAAACGGCCCCATTCATGTACAGCCAGGTTAGTCTTGATTATCGTCTTCACAAATTTTTGTTTTTGTGGAAATTATTGGTACAATACAGTAATATATTGTATCCTGCCTTCATTCAAAAGAGTGTGAATTTTGTAAATCAGTGTCACACGCATTAGGACAAATCAGTGYGGTTTGTAACCTGCAGTTCTTAACATTCTCTTAACTACTATTTCAAATGGTTCATGAAAGAATCTCCGTAATAATGCTGCGTTTTTGCAAACCTGAAATGAACGCCTACATTTAAATTCAATACCAAATGGGTTAATGTGCCTACCTGCTGCTCGTTGAGCTCGTTGCCACACAAGCAAATGTTAACAAGTTTGTGAGTTGTACAGGTGCGGCGATTGAAATGGGGGACATCACTTACACTAGTCCTCGAGACGGGCCTACTGCGTGGGAGATTGGTGTTCCTGACCGCACTGCAAATGGTTTTTTTGTGCCGGATACTAATCCTAAATATGTCAACAAGCTCTTCCTCAACCACCCCGAAAAGTAAGAACTATATTTATTTTTGCTTTTTAAAAAGAATTCCATTACAATTATCAATTTCTAAGTGTCCCCAAGCCAAGAATATAAGTAGAAGTTCCACTTTGTGATCTAGTAATGGATAACAGTACTTTCAAAACATACTTCCATCGTAAGGTATGAGTTCTTCTTTCTATTGGTGTGGCTTGTTGCCTCCCTAAAGCTTTCTAGTGTCAACTCGTATAATTAGGTTTGGAAACAACCTCTTTTGGCCATTTGGACACTTGGGATTACAGAAAGGTTACCCCATATTAATTTACTTAAGGCAACCTCTGAGTACCAAGGGTATTTTGTGGGGAGCTATGTATATATTTTGTTCACGAATCACGTTCACCCTACAATTCGTGCTACTGGTGTGAGTACAACGCACCTTATAGTATTGAAATTCTCCTAAAAACAATATCACCCACCCTATTTATAACTACACTAAGTAAAATTTGTAGATTAAAGAGCATAATATCACCCACCCTATTGTATAACTACACTAAGTAAAATTTGTAGATTAAAGAGCATAATATCACGTGATTTTCAAATGTTTTGCTTCCCAAGGGAGATGTGTTTTCTATGAATTTTGAACTGTCGTGATGAAGCTCCAGATGTAGTGTATATTAGATTAAAATGAAGTGTTTCTGCAGGTGGCGTCAGTATGGCTTGTGGGAACGGTACACGGATCTCTACCCTACACAAGACTTGGTGTACACAGTCGGCCGAAGCGACTGGCGAAAAGACTGGTTTTATGCACATTTCAACAGGCAAGCCAACCCTTTGGATAGCAACATGGTGAACTTCATGTGGGTTGTGTATGTTTTTGAAGAGGACTATTTGGTTATGGCACTCATCCCAGTGAGTTCATGAAATGAAAAAATCTCCATGAATTAGTGGCTCAGAAATTCGTATACGATACAGGCTAGGCCAGGGTTCAATGCAGGGGAGCTTTTCATGTTCACTTCGTCGGACGTTGTAGACACTGCTCTTTGTTAGTCAAGAATTTTAAATCCAAAAATCATTCTTTTCGCTTGAACTTTGATCAAGTTCTTGAATACTGAACCCTGTACGTACCTCTTCCTTTGTGAATCCATTACATTACATTCCTTGGCAATAGTTTTTTTATTTTTGTCTATAACCAATCACGCATAATGCAAAAAGTGTCTAATCAAAAKTTAGGTTGTTAAAAAATAACAAGGCCATTGCCAACGTTTTCACGGGTGTTTTTATTTTTGTGTTTCAGATTTCAGCCAGATGGTTCCTTCACACCCGCGACGTGGGAGGTTCGCTTTGAGCTTCCTGAAGTCTGCAACGATGGCAGCAGCCCTTACAAGCTTCGAATCGCCACTGCTGCGGTTTTTTTTTGCAGTTGTCTGTGAACAAAGTCGACTTCAGGAAACCTGTGTTTGACACCATGCAATACGGAAGAGACAATGCGATTGCACGCCACAGCATTCACGGACTGCACAGGCTGTGGACCATTGAGGTGGACTCTCGACTTTTGCAAGTTGGGTGGAACAGCTTCTACTTGCGTCAGAGGAAAGCCACGGGACCTTTCACTGGAGTTTTGTACGATTATTTGCGCCTGGAAGCTCCTGCTTGTAGTGGCGCTCCGGCTTTGGCTTCAGCTTAACTTGMTTTACTCGCTTACTTAGTTGTTAATTCAGTTTTGATGATGAGCCAACAACGGTAGTGTGCGAGCTTACAAACCTTGACCATATGTGTATTAAGTAGATATTGTACCAACATTGAAGGAACTTATAGTGTAAACATTTAGAATGTAGGTATTTATAACATAGGTACACTATAATCATGGAACATTTCTATAATATAGACACCTATAACATAGGTGTACAAATAATTATGCTCATGTGCTCATATGTTCATGATTCTAGGCTCACATAATAGCACTTATGCTCATGTGCTCATGTGTTCATGGTTCTAGGCTCACATAATAGCAACTGTGGTTGATGAGCTTATGCCCGTAGTCCATTCCGTGCTTGTGTTATCTGAATTTGGAGAAGGAAATCAAGGAATGCACATTTACTAAGAAGAAATGGTCCTGCAGAATGACTTGTTGGGCATGATTGTGAAACATTTATGGATTTATAAATAGTGAGTGCAATATTTTTAACAACTAAGGAATCTATTAAAGTGAAAACACCCAAAATCGTGCTTGTACCCATTCCTACTTCCATTGAAAGTGTCTTCTCAAAATTGAAGTGATTAAACTGTTCCCTTACTTAATTGCAATTTGTTGACTACCCATTCTCTACTTTTGGGTTTTATGACCAAGTCATGTGACAGTTTCAAAGGTTTAGGAAACTTCTACTTTGAAAATTCATAGTAGTTACAAGTTTTATCCCAAAATATTAGTTTTCTTTACTAGTTGGTGATTTTCAATTGCAAATATCACACAATGTTTTTTTCTTGAAAAAGGTGCTTCCAACTACTATGGAATTTATTGTGCATTTTGATGGTTTTAGGTGTTTAAATCACCATAATAAATTCCACAATTTGATGGTTTTAGGTGTTTTCACCTTATTAGTATGTAAAGTAAGTAAAGATAAGGAGTTGAAATTTTTATTATCTATTTGCATCAAAGGTACCCACTAAGCAAAGAAATTGTCAAGAACCATCAATTGTCTATGTTTTTTGTTTTGATCCTCTTATTGTCCTTGGAAAATCTCCTTTTGATTTCTAAGAAGATCCAATAGCTCATATTTTAGATACTTCAATAGTACCAACCGTGCTCAATTGCTTATAGAGCATTGTCTCTTGAATTTCAAAGTAAGGAGCTCTATACTATCCATGAATCAAGGCCCCTTTCACATCAACCGTTTTGTTTTTGTTCTCTAATGGTTCCTTTAGAATCCCCTTTTGACTTCCAAGAAGAGCCATCTAAAATTTAGATAGTTTAACCCTTAAAGGACATTGAATGCCGGAGGGGCATTTTGAAAGTCAAACTTGAGTTTTTCATATAGTTCTTTATTTTAATTGCTTTTAATCTTAACTAAGAAAATGAAGCTTCAATAATCTAATTTTTATTCCAATTTGATTTTTTTCAAAATGTTTAAAACTGAAAATTTTGTGACACATTGAAGATTGTATCTTGAAAGCTCAAAATACAACACTTTTTAACTTTTTCTTTTGAATTTCATTTTGTGTAAACTCCAAGTATACACCAATTACGCCATGATGTTTGACACCACTATTTCCATTTTTCATAAAATTTTCATATTATTTGAAGCATTTTTGTAATTACTATGATTTTTTATACTGAAATTTCTTCAAAAAATCATATGAAATTAAATTTGATGTTTTAAATTACGAAAAAATTAAATTAAGTTTTGAATACATATTACTACATGTTAAAAATATCAAAAATTTTAAATGTACATTCTAATGTAGAAATCTAATGAAGTTTGACCAAGTCCGGACATGAAATGTCTTTTAAGGGTTAATAATACCAACCACATGTATTTACTTATATAGACTTATATATACTTGAATTTTGAGGCAAAGACCTTCTTAATTACAAGAAAAATAGGGCTTAAAGAAGGCCCCAAAATTTTAGACCAACAGTGATTGTTAGTTGAGTATAAAGAATGGCATCTTGTATGACAGAGAATTGACACAGATTTGTTCAAATCAACAAATGGGCTTTCCGACCCTGCAATTTCTATCTATTCAAACATTTCCTTCAGTTTCAATCCTTTTTTTTTTTATCAATTCTTCACATTGAATATTCTAATTTTGTCCAAGTAGAGAACCGGCGTCCGCCTTTTCTTGTCTCTTGTTTCAACCCTTGAACATTGACATGAACGTTTGGCCCCCAATGGATGATAGAGAATCTTTCTACGTGGGACAAAAGTGCAACTATTCATCCTTGGAATTTTAGGTGGAAAAGGGGATCTTCTATTGTAATTTGACATCCATTTAGGGATTAAGGAACTATAGATCAAAAGATTGGTTTTTTGGATTTTTGGAACCAGTGATTCCCAAGGTATTAAAATTGGATGATTTCACAATCATCCAGGTTTGTCCTTAACCCCTAAATGCCCAAGGCCATTTTTTAGCTTCTAGGAAATTGCTCTACATTGAGTGAAAAAAACATTTTGATAAGGTGACTCAATTTTTTTTGAATGTAAACGTACAAACTCAATCTAGATATGTTAGAGATCACATGGGAAAAGAAAACACAACAATATTACTTATGGGTTGAAAGATTATAATGTTTGATCATGAGGGTGGTGAATTTGCAAAAGTGAGTTGAAGTCTTTCAATCCTCTTTTGACATGCCAAATCTAAAAAGTTGGTCACCAAAAACATATGTGGTTGAAGGGCCTAACATGCATAACTCCAATCAATTTATGGCTTCTCAAAATCTACTCTAGATTTTTTTTTAAATGAATTTCTAATGTGGTTTTTTCTCCAAGCTCTAGTTTTGGCTCTAGTGTATTTTGAGGCTCATTTCCAAGCTCCCTCAGCACTACAGAAAGTCAAGATTGCAATTGATACCCTTGCACACAATCTTGAATTGAAAACCAAAATCAATCATTTTCACATTTGGATTTTTAATGCTAAGACTAGACTTCAAAAAGAAGATTTTCAAATATATGAACTATTGAAACAGCAGTGTTATTTACCTTCAAAGTTTTGCAAACACCAAATTTTGATGCCTTGGGCATTTAGGGCTTAAAGGGTTAACTTAGAACATTCCCACCAACCTCTTCCCCATCCCTATCCCTATCCCAGTTCTTCATTAAAAAATATAGGGATGGGGAAGCTGCTTCCCACCCATGCTTCCCCAAATCAATACTTTATACTAAATCTAGTCAAGTGAAGACGTGAAGTCAAAATGCACTTATAAATATACTAACAAGGGCAAAATAATAGTCCAATGCCAGATCATGCGAGCACACATCATGTAACAACAGTAAATTCAAGAATAGGGTTTACCATTTCCCAATTCCCTATCCCCATCCAATTTAGGGAATTAACCCCTAAAGTCCCAAGGCCATTTTTCTGTCAAAAAACACTGAAAAATGTCATTTTTGTTGCATTCATCCAAGAAAACAAAAAAATAATTTTTCCCAAAATCTAACCGTAGGATCTTGTACTTCACTTGTATTAGATCATGTGGTAAAAATTTCATGAAGTTTGACCTTAAAGATTGGAAGAGATTAGCATTCAAAGTTGAAAAAGAAAGCTTTTTTGAACACTAACTTGCAATTTCAAATGCCTTTGATTGTCATTTGTCAAAATATTCTGTACTACAGACTTTGAATTTAAAATTTTTTATGTTGAAGAACTAAGTTGAAAGTCTAGAATTTTTTTTTTAAATGCACTTGATTTTCAATCTTTAAAAAATTGTTGAGTAGAAGTAGGTCCAAGATTGAAAGAAAAACTAAATGGTTAATAGCTCTAAGGTGGAATTGAAACACAATAATCCCAATGGTGAGATTGTACTAGAAAGTAAACTTCACCTTGTCCAACAATGTTTTCTGAAAAATTGTGAAAATTGCATTCGAAAATGAATCCTAAAAGTTTTTTTTTCAAGAAGATCCTTGGATTGCCCGAAAAACAAGATTGTCCATAACTTTCTCATTACTAGTCCAAATAGAATGAACCCAAGCTTCACATGTAGACAAAAATATATTATTTCAGAAAAAGAAAATATTAAAGTTTAATTTTGAATTTTTGCAAAATCTTTTTGCTGCCCACCAAGTTCAGTTCTGGGGTTTTTGTGGTATAACTTTTGTTTACAGGCACCAATTGAAATAAAAATTATATTCCCACAAAGTTAATTAGTTTTTCTATCTTATGAAAAAGTTTCAAAAAGTTTCATAAAAAATTAAGGTCACAGGAACCTGCCCAAAATCCAAATTGTCCTCCAAGGGGACAAAAGAACTTTAGGGATTAAGCCTCCCAATTCCCCAAAATTTAGAGATACCAAAATCCAAATTGTCCCCCGAGGGGACAAAAGAACTTTAGGGATTAAGCCTCCCAATTCCCCAAAATTTAGAGATACAGGATGCTATAGAGCAATACATCGTGCCAACGAATTGGGCCCCGCAGGGTAATGTTTGGGTAAAAGTAAATAAAAGCCCCCTATATTGAGCCGTCACTAGGGTATGTTCTCTAGCTCCCCTAGCTAATTTGGGGTCTCCGATTGCAAATCTAAATTCAAAAATTGCAAAAAAAAAATTGTGCAAAAAAATAAAACATTCTTGCGTTTTCCCCAGCGGTAAATCTAGCCTGCGAGGCCCAGTTTGTTGACACGATATATTGCTCTGCCAGGATGCTGGTGGGGAGGGTTTTTTCCCTATCCGAATGAAAACTATCCGATTTGGGGATAGGGGAGAGGCTGGTGGGGATGCCTATGGAGGGCCAGAGGCCTGTCTCGTTTGCAAAATAGGAATGTTAGTCATAGTTCCTCATCGAGCAAAATGCATCCTTGTTGCGCCGTAAAAAATTCCATCGCAACCTACCGACTTGAATCTGCAGGATTTCAGACCCAAGGCCGAGAATCGTTTGCTGCCAATCTGATTACCGAAGCACGAGCGAACCCTGTGCTTGCTTGTGATGTGYATTCTGGCCAGTCAGTGCGCTACTTTGATATTCGCGTCGATTATGTTTATGGCCAACCCGTGATTCTCGACTACTTGGCTAAGCAACATGATCTCATCGGAGGACCTAGTCGTGGTGCCTCCTGATGTGGGAGGAGCAGCTTGGGCTCAGGTTTTTACTAAGAAATTGTCAGATGCTCCTTTGGCTATAGTGGACAAGAGGCGACAGGGCCATAACATCTTCGAGGTATGCTTTTGTGTACTTCACACTCACCGTTTAGCTTATTTCTAATCGCAATTTTTATTTCTCTTATTCTGGGCGGGTGAACTGTCGCTCATTTTTCTATTTCATTTGCTATTTCTCCAATTTTTTGCCTTTATGTACAAGTCGTTTCCTATCATTACATAATGTGATTTATGTGCACGGATGTCAGCTAGGTTGAACAAGATCTGGATTGCTCGATTGCTGCTGAAACCCTAATTCCAACGCCGAACGGCTAGCTAATTTTGGAGCCAACTCCGACGTCAACAAGAGTTTCATAACTCTTTCCAGGTAAACTCTCTTCTGACACAGATATCATCGATGGAATTAGTTAAACAAATTTCGCACTTACCATCAATTGCTGTGAAGAATCAATACCGTAGTGTTTCGTCACACTCTTCCCTTCAGGCTATTCTTCACAGCACTGCGGACAACATTTTTTTCTTTCCAGGGCACGGAGCAACTGAAAAGGAAGAGCATCTCCATCTCGTCGCCGCTGAAGAGCAGGTATTCATCTATTACGTTCCATTTCAATTTTTAGGTGAAGAAATCAGGAGGCCAACTTTTGAGGATTGGGGTTTACCGTGAATCACGCGTAGCAATTTTCTTTAGGTATCAGTGCCCTAGTCTGAACGTCTGCAAGTGTTTTGATCTTATTACTGTTCGGAATGAACACCGCTTTAAAGTATTTAAATTTTCTGCTGTTAGGGTTTAGTCCTCAAGGAACACGCCGCAGGTTTTTTGGTGTACAGCTGATTAGTTTCTTTATGCAGGATTGAGAATTCGGGTTTACTCTGTATAGCTACCGTTTAGTTTTGTGTCTCAGGGTTGAAAGCAGTTATGTCCAGAGGTTTTGTCCCCTGCGGAATATTTTGATCTTGTTACTGAACGAATGTACACCGTTTTAATTCTTTCGAAATTTTAGATTTTAGGGTTAGGTCCTCGAGAAACATTTTTCAACGGCTTCTAACGTTTCTAAGGGCGATTTGTGGGGCTGAATCAATGTTTGTGTTGCTGAATTGGTACGCAGKAAGAGTAGTGTTTCCTCGCCGGTCGAGCTTACCAGGAGAGATGACTACTGCGGAGATGAAGAGCCAGAAGAAGAGGAAGCGCAGGAAAATCGAATCGGGAAACACTAGCGATGCCGACGTTGAATGGGCAAACTCTCTTTCGGAATGTCAACTAGTAAGTGCCCTAAACCCTAAGTTTGGGTTTAATTTCACATAAATTGATTAATCTTTTGCTAAAGCAGTGACGCTTGTCATCTTTTTGCGGCTCTTGTAATTGGTTGTAACCTCTTTAAATGTGATGTGGAACCGGAATTTTTTACAACTAAGTGCGGTGTCTTACCTGAACGTTTAGAAATTCATATCATTTTTCTCTGATTTCAAGTGAATTGGAAGAGTTTGATAGAGCGTATTTGGGGATGTTACAGGACTTGATGGTGAGTGTAAAGCAGCTGGCTATGGAGCGTGTGCGGAGCACACGAGAAAAATCACTCAATGGGCTCTTGACTCCTGCTGGACTGCGTGCTATTGGTAGGAGCCTCTGCCTGAACCCTAAACCCTAATTCTCCTTTTCTCTTGTGTTTTTCATTCAGAAATCAATTTAGAGATCACTTCGCGTACAAGAGTCAAACGCTCGGAGATTAGCTTTTTCAGTCACTCAATGTATGATGATTTCCTATGCAATCATTCAATCGAACCGGAAGGTTGTAGATCACTATTGAAGGGACAGTAGGCAAACCCCATTTTCCATTCCAAGATGAGTGGCTACACATTTTACCCCAGTCATGCTTATTTCCCACTTGCTAAATTGACGCCCAACCAAGTGGCATTGGAAGAGATAACTTGTTGGGAACAGTGGTCAGCCAATAGGCCGTAGATGGGCTCTGTGGTCCATAACAGTTTTAGTATTTTTCTACTTTATGTGTGCTTATTCCTCCTTATCTCATGCATTATAAATAGGTTTCATTATCAGCTCTAGTATAGATCTTTGCTTTGAGTTTCTCTTCAGCTAATTCCAATGTGTTTTTCGTTTTTCTCATTTTCAAGTGTTTTTTTTTGTATGAGTGCAGGAATTATTCTGGAAGAATTCATGATAGATCGTGTTCAGACCCTGCGTAATGCATCGACTGCACCTTCATTGGCGATAGATGACTTGCATCGGGCTTGTATTGAAAATTCGGAAGTTGAAACCAACGAAACCAAGGATACCAACCAGGTTTGATAAAACAGTCATAGAAACAGATGCCAAGGGTCACAGTAGTAATATGTGTAGTTAATTAGCACTCTTGCACTGGCATGGCTTACTTACAGGTAAACAATTTGAGAACTCTTTGTCGAGGTTGTGTGAGAACGGCAGGTTATGATGCTAATGTGCGAGGTTATTGTTCACAGTACATTAGGTAGCACGTTGATAGCGTCGACAGCGTCGCCACTTGCAAGGGAAGAAATAAATCATAAAATAAGCAGAAGTACACGCTGCACACTGTATATTTCTGATGGTCCGATTCACTGGTAAAAAAGAAATCAAAATAAGCCTGTTGGTTTGGTTGTATAGCTTAACCCTTGAAGGACGGACCGGTGGCCATGGAAATCATGCATTTTTTATGCATTTTTGATACAGTGACATCATTTGCGTTGAAAAGCCAAATATACTCATTGGAAGTCGAAGTACTAGAAAAGATCTTCCCTTTTGACTCTTAATACAGAGGATGTAAAATTGCAATTTTGTCTTACATGGTTTGATTCTTTGTCATCCATTGGATGCAAAATGTCCGCCTCGACGTTCAAGGGTTAAAAATTGGTTTGGCCATGTAGGACTAGCAGTGCCTCCTAACAAATAATGGACCCGGCAAAAGTTGTCTCTCACTATGCACCAATGTAAAAATTTTTACATCCATCCATGCTACTCATATGGTGATGGTTTGAGTAAGACAAACTTGCTAGTTTATACTATTTTAAGTATATTTATCTATTTGTATTTCATAGCATATTATAATTTAAAAAATATTTGCTGAATTCCCAATTAATCCTCACTTAGATGGGTTTGGCAAAATACTATAAGAAAAACTCCAAATTTCTTATGTTTTAGTTGCATGAAGCATGGGACGAGTTGGTTTTCTACATAGATTGCCTAAAAAACATTTTTTTGCATCTATTGCCTAAAAAACATTGTTTGCATCTAGAGTGCAACATCATTTGAGTTGTTATGTTCCTAAGATTTTGAATATCATTTTCAAAACGTAGTCAATGAATATATCTTCAATACTCATGTGATACTTGGATGATACTTGGTGATATCAATATCAAAAGTAGGTGATTCCTAGATAAAATTTGGTTATTGCTTTTAGAAGACAACAATAATCTGACTATTTTGACTAGAAATGAATAAAAAAATTCTTCATAAAAATAGTTGACGTCTTACTTTGAGTTGTATCCAATTGACAAAATTGGTGCACTGTGTATCAAAAAACACCATCTAAATTGGCAAGTTGATGTAGTTTCTAGGACTACTGCCAATACGGTGTTGTATTTTAAGARTATGATATTATGCATGTTTTTCATCATGTGCCAAAAAAAAAACTCGAATTGAGTTGGTGGGGAGTGTATGTGACGCCTAACTAGTCTGCTTTCCAAGCAATGGCTAAAAAAAGACCATATTTGTTATATTGAGACTTTTTCCAATCTCATTTTTATCTTTGACTCAAAGATAAATCGCTTTATCTAATTACTAATATTTTTCTATAAATAGGTTACAACACCAACTTTTAGAATGTCATTATAGGATCATTATTTGAGCATCATTTGTTTTTTGTTTCAATTATTATTTTTTTTAAATTAATTTTTCAATATCTAGCATTTTGTCTCAAAATCTGCAAAAAGTCCCAATATAACAAATATGACCTTAAAATAATAATTTGTGGACATACATTTAGAGAGACCACCACCAATATGATGTAGTATTTTAAGTGTAAGGTATTATAAGTGTTTTTTATCGTGTGGCAAAAAAACACCTAGAGTTGAGCTGGTAGGGAGTGTACGCCTACCTAGTCTGCCTTCCAATCAATGGATAAAAATAGTCATTTGTAGTCATTTGTTTAGGGACCATAGATTATTATTTTTAGACTCTGTCCTATCAACATTATCAACACCATCATTTGACATTAACCCCTTAAAGACCGAGGCATATTTTAGGCAGAAATTGTCAAAAACTGCTAGTTTTTAGGGCAGCAAGAAAAAAATGATAAAAAAAAGTTTTTTTCAAAATTTATACTAGAATTCTATGGGAATGTGTGGAAAAAATTTTAGAAACTTTGACAGCACGGACTGAAAGATAGTAACGTTTGAAGTTATGTGAAAAAGATTTTTTCCAACCTTGATCGACAGAGCTTGGAAACGTTTACTCCTTCTAGAATGAGATTTTTACACTACACATGGTTATTTTTTTTGACATTTGCATCTTATACCATGTAAGCTACATACCTACCAAATTTCACAACTATAGGAAGAGTTTTGCACTTGCTACCGGAGCTACCAAACCTGCCTGCAAAGTTTAGGATAGTATAACTTTTGATCTGGGCACCTGATTGGAAAAAAATTAGATTTTTGGGAAGAAGGTACATAATTACACATTTTCTCCAAATTTCATGAGCATCCTACCAAAAAGGACTTCATAGCCTGAACCTATCCGAGATTTTTTGCTTATGTTGAATGGACACTTGGTCCTATGACGGTTAAAATGTAACAACACAAAGAAGCAATCAATCATGAATTCATAAGCTCATTCAATACCCATACAACTCAAGACCACATAATCTAAAGAAAGCTAACAAATTTATTAATGATGCAATGAAAATTGCAAGTAAAACAATTGCAAAAAAGAAAAAAACATTGTACCATCAAGTTCCGTAGTATACCTTCTTCTACTAAAGTGATCACCATTTATTTTTCCGTGCTCCAAATGAAGCATAGCTAGGCTTTTTGAAAATTCAACTTAGAAGCGCACAGCTCCATTAAATTTGAGCTCCAAAATCTTCATGGTCTTCCCGATCTTATCCTCCTAAGATGTTGGTCTCATATTAAACTACATCCCTACCTCTAACTTCAACCCAACCTCCTTCAAGCCATGGACATGATTGAGCCAAACCTACTCAACAAATTTTCTTGGTTGCGATGAATTTCTGATTGATTTTTACCTATGTGCCCAAAAGATCCTCTCCTCCTAGTGCTTGAGAGAGAAGAATGGAAAGAAAAAACAAGAGCCAAAAAGAAAGAGGAAAGAAAGAAGGGAAGAGAAAGAAGGGACGAGAGATAGTTCACTAACCATACTCTCCTCTATCTACCCTCCCATTCATCTTCATTTCTTCAAGACTTCATATTCATATATTCTAGTCTTCAAGTCTTCATATTCATATTTTCTAGTTTTCAAGTCTTCATCTTCATTTCTTTTAGTCTATATATTGTCTTACTTGTACATCCTATTCCCGGTTCACTTCTAATGTAAATCTTGAATCGTTATATTTTGTTTTCAATATCTTCACATTCAACCATTTACCTAATTTTATTAATTCTCAATTTCCTACTTAATGCCATTTTGGTTTAAAATTTCTACTTTTTACTTAGGCTTTCCTCTCATCTTTGCATAATTGCATTTCCTAACTTTCACACCACTGTTCCAAAATTTCACATTCCTACCTAATGGAAGACCCTAAAATTACAATTTATGCATTAAATCTTCTTTGTAATCCTTCTTAACTCCTAATTTTCCTTAAGTAATTATAATTTCATTATTTCTAAATTGTCAATCAATGCAATGCAATGGCTCACAGGTCTGGATGGATTCTGTAGGTAACAAATAGGTATTTGCATTGACCTAGTAAGTTTGTGACACTTGTAAACCCATGAGAATAAGCTCTGATTTTGACAGCTAGTCACCTTAAGTTCTTAGTCTTGTACCTCATTCATAATGTTCGTTGGATGTAGCTTCCAATAAATATTTCATGTTCATAGAAGTTGTCATTCAAAAGTTATAGCGGACAACAAAAGAGTATATCCCCACTGTGACGAGAAATACTAAGTACCACCCATCCTTGCAATAACCCAATATCCCAATCTAATGTTAATTAGCCACCTATTGATTGCTATTGGTTGTTCCATCTATTTCTAACTTTAATAATACTCTCACATTTGATTGGCTTTAAATTGAAATTTCCTAGGTTTAAATGTCTAAGACATTCATCCCATTTCATTTACCCCAATAGTTGGATCTTTTGAAATCACATCATTCTTGATTTTCCTCAATAAATTTTTGTTTGTGTCTTATGCATTGTAGTCCCAATTAYTATTAAAAGCTATTGAATCAACCATCCCCTAGGCAAATGATAAATATTGTGAAAAGCACAATTCCTCCAATTCATTTTCATTGACAAAGCTTCAAAACAAATCACTCAATATGGTATTTAAATGGATAGAAGAAAGAATACTCAATATGAACCAACAAGACAAAAATGTTGGAGGATTTCCAACTCTTTATTATGGTTGTTCAAAAGTAATCTTATGATCCTCACATCAACCACTTGGGGATTAAAACTTCTCATCAAATCAAGCAAGAGTCCACTGAGTTTTTCTCTCCATGGAACAACCCAACTTCCATGTTCAAGAATCTTATGACATTAGGGCTAATTGTCAAATTTTCCTTGGTTTGCACAAGGTTTGTTAGAGAAAGGCTTAACCCTTATAGGATGTGGCAACCATGCCTCGGCCTCAGTTTCCAATATTTCATATGTTCAAGATGATTCCCTTACGTATTGGGCAAAACATGAAATTATAAACACCTTGGCAGAGTTATGGAGCAAATTATAAGATTAAAAAATAAATTAAAAGAATAAAGGGGTAAAGACTATGCCTAGGCAAAGAACACATTCTACGTATTCTCAGTGAATACACCAGTTTCTTCTCTACACTTCACTAAGGTGTAAATATCTTTAAAAAATTACACAGCAAGCTATGCACATACCTCAATCCCATCTAATTTTTTGGCCCTAGCAAACCAATTTTACATGCCCAAAATCTAGATTGTACAGAGGACCAATAACATATCCACATCGTATTTTGCTATCCAACATTCTAAAGGGGTTAGAAGAGCCAACCCATTTCCAACCACGTAAACCACTGCCAGAAAATGCGACATTCATTGCTCGGAAGGATTCTACATAGCAATTAGGGTTTCATGCCCGTAATGCTCAATTACGCGGGCAAAATTGCGTAATCGGGCATTACGGATTTTTCATCCAATTTTTTTCAGTCATCCAAATTGTTGCATTTCCCGACAATGGTTTACGCCGAGCCAATGGCCCTCGTTGTCGGGCATTGCGTGCAAAAGAGTGCCTCCTCGTCGGGCTCCGCCCTCCTCGTCGTGTCAGTCGTTTTTCGCATGTAATCAACTCTTGCTCGGTATTATGAGCTTTCTTGGGTGTCTTTTCACAATCCAGAATAATCCTCCCAATTTTGCAACGTACAAACGACAACTCACAACTTGACAAGAACAACATGCGGAAGTGGAGCAAGGCATCGACGAGGGAGAATTGAAATGCCAAAAATAGCATTGAAATAGCTTACGTAAACCCTAAAATGGACGGCGACCAATGGTGGGGAAAATACCTCACATGTCCTAATTACGCAATGGAACAACCATTGGGAGGAGCATTGTTGAGTATAATCTACCGTTCCCCACTCGCGGCTCCTGCTGCTCGCTGAGACCGGCAGATTATACTCAACAATGCTCCTCCCAATGGCTGTTCCATATTACCTCCTTCTTGGGCATTGCCCTGTACTTCCTGAGCAATGGAGCATAGTTATCTGGAACACGGGTATGCTGACTGGAAAATTTCTGGTCAGTGTGTCCAAGTCAAGGTCGATCCGCGTTCGCGGCTGTTGCCTCTCACCACGCCTCCTCAGCGCCATCCCGTAGCGAGCTCCTTCGTCCCACGAGCACACAACAAAAGCACACGAATTCCCAAAATATCAGAGTCCATCCCTCTGCACATCCATGCAACAAGCTCCTTGCCAACAAAAACAAAATCCAACTTCCCCACCACTCAGGCAAAGCGGCGGGCCGTCGCCACGAAACAAAAGCCCCTTGACATCACCCTTCCGAAGCCTCTTTCAATTCCTTCATTCAAACACCTTCGCAAGGCACTCTTGATCGATGATCCGAAGTAACACGAGGGCTGCTATTGATTGTACAATTTTACTGCACTCCCATTGCAGTTGCCGGGATCGATCGGACACAACAATACACATCGCTCCCGTCACGACACACGTGCGACACGGATCGATCGGGAAGCAGCCCACCGTTCACTTCTGCAATGCTAACAAATCCCCTGCCATGGGTACTACGACGATGCTATATAGGAAGAAAATTCCTCAATTGAAGGCAAAATGCGCATCATCTCCAAGCTAGTTTTACTTAGGGGTGTCAAGTTCACGAATCCAGCACTTTCGCGATTCGGAACCAAGGAATTTAGTGRGASYGTTGGATCCCTGGAAGTTCGAAATCGCGCTGCAATTTGATACTCCTGTTGAAGCAATTTAATTGGCCACCCRGCCAGCTTATTRRAGCCATTTCRGCACCCTGTTGGAGCCMTTTGGCCAGTGGATCTGGAACCATGATGTTGATGACGGTATGCGTGGTGGTTGCAATCAGCACAGCCTTTGCCACCGCAGTGCCCATTCCCGGAGAGAGCGATCTCTACAACAGCTACAACGGCACTGCGGCACCCTACCCCGGGAACCAAACGGGGCCTATTCTGCCAACTACAAATGGCACGGGCTTCCCCGACGACCTCTTGTTCCGCAACTTGCTGGCGGCCGAGTGGGTGATCTTCTCCTTCTACCAGCAAGGGGTCGAAGCTTTCACGCCCTCCAATTTCACGGACGCCGGGTTTCGACCTACGACGTGGTCGCGCATTGCCGAGATTCGCGACAACGAAGCCGGACACCTGCTCATCTTCCAGAACCAGCTGTCGAACGCGTCCATCAAGCCCGGACCCTGCGTCTACGACTTCGGATTCGGGAAAAGTGTGGAGAGCTACCTGGCGCTGCAGACAGTCATCGAAGTGTCCAGCATGGCGTTTCTCACGGGGCTCATCTTACAGGCAAGTCAACCCAAACCACAAAGTTCACCATTGAACCACACTCAAACAACGGAATCAACCACAAATTTTACAGTAGTAATTGTCCTGCAGTGTTTAATTTTCCGGCCGTGTTAAGTTTACCAATTTCGGGACCGCCGCTACAACATGTCACTATTGGAGATACCGCTCCAAGTTGTGACAAAAAGAGACATCGGAGATCTAGGGGTGCATGTGTTTACTGCAGTGGGGTTCCCATTTCTTCTCATTTTGTGTACGTGTTTGGAAGATGCTTGCATTATAAGCTTATCCATTCACAGCACATGACTATGTTTTGAGATATTCACATTTATTTATTGCTCTCGGTATAGAATAATTCTCTTTCATCTAGCCTTGAATGCGCATATGGAGTCAGGTTTTGTTTTCGACCTTATGGATGTTTGAGAGATCGGCTGGGTCGAGTGCCCCTCTTGCAACCTTCAGCATTTGGGGAGGTGGTTGAGCCGCAGATCAATTGACACTGGGACTTGAGTTCTTACAAAGTGTCTCACGCATGGTTCGGAAGTTGGAAAGCCATAGCCAGTCGAGACGAATATATAAAACCCAGCAGTTTGGTAAGCTTTTACTGATACATAAAAAAAATTTAGTTACTGGAAATGGGTTAGCTCTTACTGATTTTTGTGCAAGGAGCTCATTTTTCGCGGGGCAATTCCATTAGAATAGTTGATGTAACTCTAAGCTAAAGCATGATTGTGAAAAGATACATCCTGGGCCACTTGCACAACGTAACATGTACTCTTTTCCGTAACCGAAATCCAGATTGCAGTTACCTAGCATGTAGTACATGCGTGTGCAGCACATGAGTATATACCGTCAGGTTTCACGTGAACGTTATTATCTGAAAGATGTAGATTCATTATTTTCCGAATTCTGTCATTAACGAAAGATGCAGCATGGTCCCAATTGGCCGGTTCATGTTAGACCAGAACTACACAGATCTGCAATACCACACCATCTCAAATCTTCATATCTGCAATAACTCGTGAACATACAGCAGAAGAGTGCAATTCTTATGTTGAAAATAAGAAGTTGGAAGCAAAGACCACTGTTTACACCAAGAGGAGAACGAAACAGCTACACCAAGAGCATCATCTTGAAGGTCCATCAGAGTTCAAGAACATAGACAAGGGTCAACTTTCTTCACAGCATCTCCACGTTTCCTTCCCGGAGTTGCACAGGTTTCTTGACWATGTCAGTTACAAACACCACTAGAAAATAAATAATCCAAGTCGAGCAAACATGAACTTAAACACATTCAGAGACAAGAGTTCAGAAAMTCACTTTGATACACTGCATGTGTCGAGAATCGAACTTGAGATATCTTTACTTCGGCAAACTGTTTTACACTTGAAAGTACCCAAAGATACCGTAAAGTTRACACTAATTTAGGCGAGATGCTAAACCAGAGCTTTCTGAATATACATTCCACCACCYTGTGTCCGCTTCAAATGAGTTCCCACACGAGGCTTCTCCTGAGCTTGTGTACACCAAGGCATGACGGAATTCCTTTACCAAATCCTAAAGATTAAGCGTCTAATTATTTTACACCTTTATGTACAAGGTCACTAACCTCCTCTGSCAGTAGACAAAGTCCACACTGATATATAAACAAACTATGGTTAATTCCCCACCATCTTGTGCTCGAGAAAGTAGAAGAAGAAACATTTCCGAAAACATTAAAAAAAAGGGAAGGGAAACCTTGATGGTTATCTCTCTACTGAACAGAGACGGTGAACCCCCCAACCCAAAACCCCACACTCCTGAAAAGGTCTTGAGATCCGGTCCTTTGAACGTTCAAGGCTTGCGTGCAACTGGCACTCCTCCGTCGTGGACTGCCGAAGCTCTCCAGATCCTCCAGCACCTCGTTCTGCAGCTTCTCCAAATCGACCTCCGATTCAAAGCTTTTTCTGGGGCTAAGGCTGCTGCTGCTGCTCCGAGGCGAAGACCGTGTCCTCCTTGGACTTCCAAAGCTCTCCAGATGCTCCAAAACCTCACGTTGCATTCGCTCTTCTTCCGTTTCGAATTCGTATTCTGTGTCGCTGYTGTTMGCAWCCATGTCCGCGTCTCCGTCGTTCTTCCCTTCGGACTCCAGAAGGTCGTCGTTGCAAGAGACCAAGATCTTGGGGATGGTCACGGACAGAAACTCCTGCTCGAAGCTCGCCATGGACTTCTCGGGGAGGGTCGTAGGAGGCAGACGAAATCTCCACAAATTCACCTGAAACACACACAACCCTCAGATTGYCAGGCTCCACCGATCCAAAATCTTTCAAGCACCGATCTGAAYACCCAACCWCTTTAGATTTCCTTTCTCTAAATTGGCATTCTAAAAAGATCATGCACACTGGTCACATACTCAAACCATGTCGTCCAGAAGAAGTTCGGGACCCCGGGTTGTAAGATCAAAAGAACACATCACATGGCATGTAAACCTTGAAGACGCAAACCAGTTGAGATACTTGTGAAAAATCGTCATTCTCTGGATCTGGCTCTTCAAGCACTGATCTAAAGTCAGAAAAAAAAAAAAAGGTTCACGAGACGATACTGACCTCCGAGACTTGGCCAGCCTCATTATTATCGACTCCTCGGACGAGCACCTTGGTGGCCCCAGGCACAATCTCCAGCACTTCCACCTTCACCTCGTCCACAAGTGCCCCGGGAAGCCGAACTTGGAAGCGGTAGCAGTCCCGAGACTCCACCACACTCACGGGCGTCTCGGCGTGAAGGGGAAGCTCCAGCACACGAGAAAACAAGTGAGGCATCCGCTTCAGCTTGCTCAGAACTCGAGGAAGAGWTGCTGCTGCGATGGTGGGCCGGCATCCGTTCAAGAAGTCCATTGCATCCATTGGAAAATGGWACTGGGAGTGAATCGGGTKTGTATGATCTGCACGTATAWGGAAGTCGACCCGACGTTACAATCAAAGTTTCCAAAGGGTATCTATCGCCCATTATCAAACCCATAATTGTAGTTCACGGTTGTGGCTGTTGCAAAAGCAAAAGCAAATATGAAGACGAAAAGTCAACGAAAGCTGGAGTAATTGGGGTAACTGTAGGCGAGACATTGTGGATACGATAGCCACCAACACCAGTTCACTAATCACACACCCTCTCGAGGTATTCTCTTGCACAAACAAGAAAGCAAAAGACTCCACTCAACAACGGTCTCTTTCCAACAAAGAGGCGACTCTGTTTCCAACTGGTTCGAGTGGTGACTTGAAACTTGAAACCGAAGGAACGAGAAAGGTAAAGTTCGAATCGCRGAGAGATACTAATRCCGGCCTACATAATTGCGWTGACTCCAAGACGAGACTCCACAGCCAATTTCAAGCAAGATCAGAGAAAACACACAACCYTCCAAAAGCATCTCATTCCGAACGAAAGCTTCTTCAAACACTCCCACTCACTACCTACAAGAGAATCATCTGCCAAACCACTAACCCAAGGAATTTCAACCGCAAGAGCCTCTTCTCCAAAATCACAAACCCTTCTGGGACCATTAMCACTAGATCGCCTCAAGAAACTTGGTGCACACCTGAAATTGAGAACAATCAACCCCTGCTAGCGAGATGAAAACTTCAACTCCACACCTACAAATTCCACACAATATATCAACTCCAGAACTCCCCAATTCATCACAAGTAACACCAAGAAATACCAGGAACACCAAGATCAACAAGAAAACCAAGAACAACAAGAATTCTAAAGACAATCAACCCGTGTGCCTCCTCTACAARCCCAACACCACCTGAACCTCGAGCAAACAAACTCATCACACTCCCAAACGAAAAAACCGGGCACTCACCCTCACAAGCTCGACCTTCACACGCATTATTATAGCTCCAAAGCTGCCATCGTGCTTCACAACGAAACACTTTCTTTCCAACGTTCATGAAGTAAGTTAGCCCACGCCTGGAGTTGGGTGAGATCTGAGATACGCAACTGAAAGGTCAAAATCTGGACACCAAATGAATTTGTGGATTTTCTCTTCTGTCGCCCTGTGYGTCTCCACMCGATCTTGGTGCAAACAACTGACACAGTCGCCGACTTKGGAAAAGAGAGGAGGGAGACGATGGTGTTGGAAAAAGCAAAAGTTTAAGGTCGCGGGGACGGAAAAGGAGRAGTGGAGTGGGCCGGGGGACAAAAAGAAAAAGAAAAGAAGGGAGCASTTGGGGTCAATCTGATCCCCTAAAATTTCGCCTTGAGTCAGCCGAGCATGGTAATTTCATGGGTGGGGGGCCGTTTCACTTGTGATCATTAATTATGRTAGCCCCTAAACGTCCTGATTCATCTCCAAATTTGACTCCAAAATTTGACGATTTGAGAAAAATCATTATAAAGTGCTATTTGGAAGCATATGTTGAAATGGATATACAAATGAAAGTTGTAAACTAAGAGTTGTAGATTTCATCACTACGGTTAGATTCACCAATACTATCACCACTATTTTTTTTATAAATTTTGAAAGGGAAATTTCAAAATTCCTTCAAAATTCGATAACAAGCTCAATTCAAGTACCTTTTGGGAGTAGGATTTATTGGAATGGACTTAAAATGAGGTTCTCTTGACATGGTGATTTTTTCAAATTTTTGTGTTTTTAAAATCTATGACCTCATTTTGGCAAATCCAGTTTTGAACTAAAGTCAATGCAATTTTGGCTTGGTCAACCACGTGACATACTTGCACATTGGTAATTTTAGAAAAGCATGTACTCTGGTAATACCAGATCCAACCCTTAGATAGAACAACAACTTGAAATTGTATCTCCACAAATTAGAAAAACTTCCATCCAAGCAATTAGGAGGATGCAACTTTAGTTTCAATTTCATTGTCTACAAAATGGACAGCGGAGCACTACATGGCTAGACCAAAAAAATAAGCAATTTAGCATGGTTCCGATATTAAAATGAATTTTTTGGTAGGGTCTTGAAAAGGGGATTCTAAATTCTCTTAGAATGCATTTTTTGGACACCACATGAATAAACTATAGATTATCAAAGTGTTTAAAATAGGTATTTTCAAATCTAATATCCAACTCTTATAAATAAACAGAGTRTATTTTGGGCAAGAATTTATAAATGATAGTTTAAGGAAGGTACTAATGTGCCCTATGCCATTGCCAATTTGCCACAGCCAAAATAAAAATAAATATAAATTTTTGATTTTTTAAAATCATAAAAAATTTGAAATCCAATATCTTTCACAACATAGGTCCAAACACCACAAAACAAAGTTTCCACACCCCTTTTGCGTAGAGCTTCCAAACGATATCAAGAACACCACCTCATGCCTTAGTGATTCTTAGATCTCAACATATTAAACAAACAAGTGTCCCATATTCGATCTTCCGTTTTCAAGTATTTTAAGGAAGTTGTTATCCTTTCATTGAATCTTCGAGGATAAAATTGATCATTTTTGAGCAAACATAAGATTATTTTGAGGACAAAAACATTGAGGCAACCTAAAAGATTATTTTGGAATGGAGGGAATATCTTTTAATAACTTGCAACTTACTTTGTTATTAAGTATTCATCATAATTTTATTGTAGATAGTTTTCACTACTTTGAGTTTAGTTGTCTTTACTATAGTTATAAACTAAGAATTCTTATACTATCCACATCCACTCAAAAGAGTCATGCAATCTATTTCAATTAACCACCACTTTACCAAAATAAATGAAAAGAAAATAATTCCAAATACATATTCGTAGATGAGTACAAATATGGATGTTGAATATATAAGGTAGGAGGCTCTAACTCGGATCGGGCATTTTGGATGGAACATGCCTCAAAGGTACATTCTGCTTTCTTCAATTTATCAAAATGTACCAACGGTGTACATTTCAGGGGGTGGTCGCTTTTAAAGCCCTATGGTGTTTTGACTTCAAAATTTCATAACTAATTCCATGAAGCTTCAAAAAATATGAAACTACTTTAGCCAGATTTCAATTCTCCTTGTCTTTCAAAGAAAATTTATTGAAAAATATTTCAAGGTGTATCACCTCCCTAAAATTCAGTTCCAGCCCTTAGATGGTCCACTTATGGACCTCCTACCTTAGTATATATGTCTTTGTATGGTAGTATGCTCTTAAAGCTAACATTTAAGCCTACCTAACTCATCATTGCCAGTAATTAATATTTCAAGGAATATCTCACCTATTTTTAGATAGGGGTGAAATTTAGAACATGGTTGCTTTTAGAGCCTGCTAACTTATGTTTAATATTTTTTAATGATGTCTAAAGTGTMTAGTTTTTGAAATTTTGGAATTCATATTTGGAATAAGTGTTCAAGAGAGATCAAGAAATACCAAAATACCAACTTCACAGTGGGGGCATGTTTTTTTCATTATCTTGCCCCCACACATTGGGGAAAAATGAAAACGTTCCCAATTAAGTACTTGCCAGACTATTTAGTCTGATCTTTCCATAACGAGGGAATAGTGTAACTGAAATGAAGAGGACCGACGCCCGGATTGTGACGAATCAAAGGAGGTATTAATACTCGTATTAGTATCTGTATCGTATGTCATATCGTATATTAGTACAGTACATTTTTATACTGCACGGACAGAATCCGGTGAAGATCAACGGCCGGGATTCTATCATAGAGCTCGTCAACTGAAATTCCGGGCGAATTTCCAGCAATTGCGGGTGCAATATAATTGTGACAAGACCCAATATCTGACGTAGGATGCAAGCCTTCGTTTCGATTTTTTTAATACTGTAGGATGAAAACTATTTCAAAGTCTTCTTTCCTGCAATGGAATTCCATTTGTTTCCCCACACACAAAAAACTGAAACTAAAACTGTTTTGAAGGAATCCCTCATAAAACAATTTCTATTTCATATGCACATATACATAGATATAAGGTAAACCACCCCTATTGCGGTCAGAATTGGAGTAGACCCCATTGTGGTCAAAATTGTATGATAATGGTGGTGTACACTTGAGAACTTACATATTCATACAGATACATGTACTGTATAGGTTCACCCCCTTTTAGGGCCTCCTTACATGTGGAGTCGGGCCGGTGGACTCACACCGATTCATCGGTAAGATCGGTACTCCAGATTAGCTGGACTCCCATCTTACCGATGGATCGGTGGGAGTCCACCGGCCCGAGTGCCCGACTCCACATGTAAGGAGGCCCTTAGTATGGACTGAAGACCAGTTGCCGCCCAACGGCCCAAGGACCTTGGACCCTGCCTCCTGGGAACTGAATATTATTATTGCAAGTTTGCAACTGTTTCATTTGTTTCAAAAAAAAAGTACGACGTGTACTAAGATCATGGCCACCGGCCCACCGTCAGTACGTTAAAAGATTTTTATGGGTTTTGCCCCCTCATATGTTGGAGACTGCAACAGCCAGTCACTGCTCACCACGTCAGTACTGCAGCTTTTTTCTAATCCACTTAAAACTGGGTCGCACATGGCTATTGGTGAAAGGTTCATCCTTTGTGCATTGAAATCAGGCTATTTTATTTATGGTAGAGGGACCCGTATCCCATCAAATAAGCAATTCTAGACATGATCTAGGGTAGTGTTACGCAAAGCAAATATTTTATAGAGGTGCATTGACAAAAATGATGGAAATTGCAAAAAAAATTGGTAATTTTATCTCTTGCAATGAAATTACTATGAATTTTGAAAGGCCGAAGTTGGGCTTGATCCATGATCAACATCTAGAGTCATCCAATTCCGATCATTCAAGAACTACTTTCCCACTCATTGCTTCCTACTTTCTTGCTCACTTACGTATCATGAACTTATTGTTCCAAACCTTGAAAAAATAAAAATAAAATATTCCAAGGAGAAAATGGAAATCTATTGGTCTTGGTCAGAAATATAACACCCTATTGATTGGTGATCGCAAGCCGGTTAGCAATAGGTCCCTCTACCATAACAGTCTGTACAAATTTTGTTATCTCTACATATAAGGGGGAAATATAACTTAGTAATGGTGCATAACTTATTAATGGTTTGAAAGTTCAAAAGTTATGTAAGTATATGCAAAAGAAACATGTGCTAAAAGTAATAGTGGCATGTCAAGTTCATCAATTTCAAGAATTCATTTCTTGAACATGATAGAATATTGACATGTAGATGTAGGAGTAAGGTAGGCACCCCAAAAAGGGCACCTAAACTTAAACCGCCATTTTGTACATCTCCAAAATCAATTATGTACCTATGCGTAAGAAATGCTTTTAGAAACAAACTTTGACCCTCCATAACTTTTACATAGTGAATCCAAAAGGCTTGTTATTTGGTGCATTGGAATCTCCTTTCACTTGCAAACAAGACAATATGAAATTCTAAATATATAGCCTAGTGATAGAAACAATACCAATTTGTAGCACTTTTGGGTGTACCCACCTTAGTAGCATTCTAAGGATATCTTCACTTCTACAAATATAAGGTGGAAGCACCCAAAAACGTCAATAGAAGCAATTTAGCATAGTTGGAGGCACATTTTCCTAGAAATAGTATTTTTGTAGTATTAGCGAGTGAAAATCATGAATACTAAAAAAAAAAAATAGATTTTTGGATGTATGTAGTTTATATGATTTTTCAAAGTGCAAGTTGCCTAAACCACTGCTTTTGTTCCATAGGTGGACCTAAATCTAAAATTTACAAAAATCAATAGTTAGCAAATCAAAGTTAAGTATGGTAGAAGCGCCCAATGGCATCCATGCACCTAATGGCGTCCAATGGCGTCCAATGATTCTAGAACATAAATGTAGGTAGACCATAGATAGCTTATCATTTAGGTAGAAAATTAAAATTTCGACATTGAACAAGTACCTCAAAAGCAAGGTAAAAACTGTAAATTATAGAGGTTTTAGCAAATCACTATTATCAAAGCAAAATTAGGCCAGTGACACTCTACATTTGGCCTTGATACTGAAGGATTATATGGGCCAGAAATCATCCCTTTTGGCGTTGTGTAAATAGTAGGTCTTGAATTTTTTTAAATCCAAAAGCTCTCATTAGAAGTCAAACGAATGTAGAAGATCTCCCATTTCTACAAAAAAATCTGAAGATGAATAGCTACACTTTCATCCCACATAGAAAGATTCTCTATCATTGATTAGACGCCAAATGTCCGTGTCCGCGATCAAGAGTTAACCCTAAAAGGGCTCGAAAACCCTTTGCGGTCGAATAATATATTACAAATACGGTAGTGTTTTATCACAAAAAAAATGACCAAATACTTTTCAATACAAAGTAAATTAGTTATCATGATAGTACGTAACTAACAATGTGTAACAATTCAGACATAAAATCACAATTGAAGAGTTATAAGACTAAATACAAGTTGTATACAAAAATCCCTAAGACCCTTCTAGGATTAACCCTTGAACGCCGCAGCCGGACGTTTTGCGTTTGATGAATGACAGCAAATCAAACGGTGTAGGACAGAATTGCAACTTTTCATCCTTGATATTAGGAGTGGAAAGGGGATATCTTCTACAATACTTTGACTTCCAATGGGTATATTTAGCTTTTTCAAAGTAGATGATGTCACACGGTATCAAAATGCATGATTTTCACGGCCACCGGTCCGTCCTTCAAGGGTTAAAAAAATGCATGATTTCCATGGCCCCTGGTCCATCCTTTAACCCCAAAATGACAAAGGGGACAAAAAGTGTCCTCAGATAGTTACAAGCCTAATTCAAAGTGATGTAACTTTTGCATCCAAGGTCCAAATTCAATAAAACTTGTTGGAAAAGTTGCGTTCTTTCCTCTAGTTTTTGTGATAGAACTTTCAAATCAATCCAAGTTGTATTGATTTTTTGAATGCCAATCGAAGTTCACAACTTCAATAGCTCCAAATATGTTTTGGAGAAAATTTCAGCATCCATTTTCAACACTAAAACATTATGATCTTGCAATCTACGTGGCCAAATGACTTCAAATTTTGTACATGTCATCTACAACATATACACTACAAGATTGTACGGTTGAAATTTGTATGACTTGAAGACATTTGAATCCATAAAGCTTCAAACACAATGATGTTTTTGAACCCAAAATATGAATGTCACTTTGGGGTTAAGGGTTAAGGATTAAATTACAACTGAAACGTTTTTTAGATTCATAACCAAATTGATGCGTGGGGCCATGGAAGTAGTACCCTCCTACAGTACCCTGGATGTGATCATTTGCTTGTTGGATTGTGTGCAATCTGATCTGTTCAAGTGGACTGCTTCAAGGCTCTTTGGCTTGGAAGCTAAGCTTATTAGAGTAGGTTTGGGAAGGACTGGTGGGCATGTACTATAGTTCCAAGTTAGCAGGTGGAATTCGGAAAAACAAACTGTTACCAGAAAAACACAAGCAAAAACTGGTGAGAAAATCTATGGAATTTCTCTTTTTGAATTAAAAAATAAAAAAAATGTCTCTTTAACCCTTTTACTTTAATGATATCTGAACTTATTGTTTGGGATTGTCACCTAAACTTCGCATTCCTTGCTTCTTGGTGCACTTTTGCTTTGCATGTGCAAGCATAGGGGATYGTGAAGATGGACTTTTGGCAGCCTTTCAGTTCGCTGATTTTTTGGACAGGGTGAACTCGGCCACTTGGTAAAACCCTGAAATTTTTTATTAACCCCTAAAGGATCAAGTTGCATTTTTTGGCAACATAACAATTTTGGGCAACTCACTATAAATGGAGTTTTCATTAATTTTCTTTGGAGGTTTTACACAACACGTGTCCGAGGAGTAGCTTTAAGGCCCAACAACTTTCATAACATTTGACTACACTGTTAAAAAGTTATTGCATGATATGTGATTTTCTTTGAACTTTGGGCAGCCCTGGCAGCCCCAAAAACTTCTTTGAAAATCACTTTTTGAAAAAATTGAAATTTGAAATTGGTTCTTTACAATTATATATAAGTGGGAAGCTTTGAATCATTCCATTTGGAATAGTGAGCTAAAAGTCATGAGGAATTTTAGTTTGTGGGTAAGTATGGAGTCTTTAAAAACCATGCCTACCCACAAACTAAAATTCCTCATAACTTTTAGCTCACTAATCCAAATGTAATGATTCAAAGCTTCCCACTTATATATGATTGTAAAGAACCAATTTCAAATTTCATTTTTTCAAAAAGTGATTATTAATGATGTTTTTAGGGCTGCTCGGGTTGCCCAAAGTTCAAAGAAAATCACATATCATGCAATGACTTTTTAACAATGTAGCCAAATGTTATGAAAGTTGTTGGGCCTTAAAGCTACTCCTCGGACACATGTTGTGTAAAAACTCCAAAAAAACTAATGAAAACTCCATTCGTACGTAGTGAATTGCCCAAAATTGTTAGGTTGCCAAATAAACGCAACTTGGTCCTTTAGGGGTTAAATTAATCAAGCCCCAAATAGGGGGCTTTTTATTTTACTTGCAACCCTATAATTACTTGGATTGGCCAAGCGAGGATACTACAGTAGTCCACMCCAACGAATTTTTCATCCAGGAAGAGTGAAAATGCATGGTCAGGAAGTAGGGCCTCTTCCCTACTTGCCCCATGTGACAATTTGTGTCACTTCATGGTCACTACACTAATAATGGTATTTTGTGTTGGTAACACTAATTATGAAGCACTACACTAAGTGTCAACAATTTTGTTAATGTCACCAACACTAAATATCAACATAGACACTATTTGTCAACTATTAAATTTTGTCAATTGTTACATTAACCAATACTTCTCAACAATTTTTGAAAGAAAAATTGAAAATTCTTTCTAAAATTGACTATAGATTGGAAATATTTGCAATTTTCAAAATATTGTTTGTGTTTGAGTTCAAAATGTTAAGTAGTCTAAATATGATGAATTTAAAGGAAATTTAGTTCATTTAGAGTTTCAAGTTGGATAACACTCTTGTGGTTGATACAACAATAAGGTAGCAACACCCATAAACATCATTGTACCGATACTTTGACTTTAGTGTAACCTTAAATTGTCTCTAAAAGTACCTTGGAATTGTCCCCATGCTTAGTTGTGGTTGGTGGGCTTTGATTTGGTGCTATAATCAAGGCAGCTTTACTAGAGTGCGGTTTACAATGTCTTAGGAAGTTCTATTTTAAAATTCATAGAAATCATATGCTCTATCCAAAAATCATATCTTTTTTTCTTCAAAAATTATGATTTTCAATTGCCAATACTGAAATAGGTTTTCTAGAAATAGGTGCATCCAACTATGCTAAATTGCTTAATATGACGGTTATGGGCGTCGCTACCTTTTACATCTACTATGATAAATAAATAAAATTGAAAAAAAGGATAACAATTTTTTCATTTAAATGACACTCTTTGGAAAAAATTGATAGTTTTAAATCTCTTTATAAAACTTTGGAAACGTATAACTTAAAAAAGTCATTTGATTTCATCTTTGGAAAAATATTTATATAAATACTATTGATATACAATGGTAAAATGAACCATTTTGAATGAGGAAAGTTTCAAATCATTTGGAATTGTACAACACACACAGGATTTCAATTTTTTTTTTTCCATAATAGCACCGCGGCCTTTTAGAACTCGTAGCCTTTTGGAGACCTCATATTTCTCCTAATGATAATTATCCGCAAACTACCTCAAACTAGAAATCCTCATAACTTTTGACTCAATGATCAAAATAAAATGATTCAAATTTTTCCACTTAGATAAAAATCTAATGAACCAATTTCAAATTTTTATCTAAAAAGAAAGTAGTTTTTAAAGAAGTTTTTTTTCTGCTCGGGCTACCCATCGAGCAATGAAAACTACATATTTTACAACAACTTTTGAACTATGTAGTCAAAAGTTATGAAAATTGTTGGGCCTTAAAGGTACTCTTTGGGGACATGTTGTGTGAAAATTTCAAAGAAAAAATAAATAAAAACTCCATTCATAGTGGGCTGCCCGAAATCGCTATGTTGCCAAAAAACATAGTTTGGGCATTTAGGGGTTAACTGTCTAAAGATGCTGCACACCAAAGTAATCCAATGGATGACTTCACTTTTACCTATAGAAAAAGAGAATGCACTTATTGGTTCAAGAATAAGAGAATCTTGGTGACTATCTTGGTCACGGGGGATTGCGTCTTTGTAGGGTTAAGTGAGTTTTTAAGTATAATCCTAGACATAAAATTATGAATATTGACTTTCAAGAAAATTTCCTGTAAGAATTTACTACAAATACATGAATTTCCCAGTACCTATAGATTGACCATGACCATGGGGCTTGGTTGATGATGGGTGGTTCTAGCATACAGATAAAAGAACCATCTCAACGACCCGGCCCAACTCCCCAGTTTCCCAACTATGGGGGACATAACTTAAAATACTTATTAAATTTACACAATAAAAGTTTAAAAAAAGGACACCTATTATACTGTAGACTTCAGTACTTTGGCACATCCTCCCATGATTCCACCAATGGTAGTGCCACAGCTAAATTTGAACTGTATATGATGCATCTTCCCAGGAGATTTGACGGGGGTATTTCCGGGTAAGTTGGCGGGTGTCCGAATGCCATGGGATACGTAATAAGACATCCCAACCATCGGATTAGGGTTCAATCCAAGGGCTGTTGTTGATAAACTCACTTACCCCTGTTGAGTCATCTCTGGCCGGACGGCTGAAGGCACCTGTTGATATCTACAGGAACTGAGACTGACGGAAGTCACCATCTGTTTGGGGGCACGCCTAAAGAGCATGGCCCAACCCCTTATAATAGTACCCTACGTGTAGGTCAGTTTTGTAAATAATTAGGGAAAATTAGGAACATGTCTAAAATTATAAAAAACATATTTATAATTTTTGAAAATTTGAATAACTTTCATTGTTGCTAATTTGGAATATCCATAAACTAYTCTACAGGGAATTTAGAAAAAAATAATAACAATTATACAAAGATAGAAAGAATCAATCCAAAATTATTTGAGAGTGTCCAAAAACTAGGGAGAACAAAGTGCTGAAAGCTAAGAAATTGAAATTGAGCTGCTAAACTATGTGAATTTTAGAATTAAATTTTTTTTGTCATCAATGTGCCCAAAGAGCTAATGCCTTGGGCACATTAATGACAAAATGGAGAAGCTGAACTCTTTGAAACAATTTTCAAAATACAAAAAAATGAAATTGGCTTCTAATTCATGTTGTTCCATAGGTTTTTAGACCTTTGTGGACTCAATTACAAGTTGAAACACAATGGTCACTGAAGTTGACCACCTCATGAAATATACCCCTACGTCGATCATGATTGTTTTCAGAGCATGGGTGCTTCTAGAACACACTACTTTACCAGTGTTTGGGAATTTGGTGCCTAGGGCATGTAAGGGTGAAGATTTGATCACATGTTTAGGAAAGCTAAATTCCTTGATATATATTTTGGGGATTTTCAAAGAAAGAAATGAAATTGGCATTAAACCCCAAGTCATGAAATATTTTTTGGACCCTCATAGAATTAGTTATAAATATTTGATGTTTGGAAACACAACGGTTCCTACAAACGTCTACTTCCTAAAATATATACTACGTGTCCATTGATGGTGCATTAAAAGAAAATTCACCTTTGCATTAGAGGTCACTTTTAGAGCTTGGTCAATTTTAGGACCTCCTACTTTATTAATTTAATTACAAATCTAATGCAAATCCAATGCAAAAATCTCATTGTTGCCACCACCCCTAATTTTGAGGATGAATAGTTGCACTTTTGACCTACACAAGAAATTTTATTGTCATTCATTGGACTCCAAATGTCCGTGGTGTTGTTTATGGATTAATCCTTAAATGTTGGGCGGGTCACCATGGAAATCATGAATTCTGATATTGTGAAATGCATTGGTTTAACCCCTAAAGCCTTAGAAGGGATTTTGGGGGGATGGAGGTATGTTTCAAGCTTGTTCCCCATATGTTGTTCCCTTGGCAGATCGTGGGAATAGCAATTGTTAATTAAATTTTTTTTTTTAAATTTTTTTTAAAATTTTTAAATTTAATTTAAAAAAAAAAAATTTAAATCTAAAATGAACAAAAAAAAAAAAAAACTTTTTTTTGCTGATGTGGCAGTCGGCATGCCACGTCACACAGGCCAGGGAACGGTTGCCAGGCTATTTCTCCGACGTTGGTAGCGTGGGGAACTCGCAACCCTCCAACCAAACAAAACCTCATGTAATGGGAACATTTGTCCCTTCGGAGGATATGGTAGATTTTGGGCATAATTAAACCTACGGTCTCGATTTTTGTCCTGATTTTTTGAAACTCTTTTTGAAGATAGAAAAACTAATTAGCTTCATGGAAATACATACATACATACATACATACATACATACATACATACATAGAGAGAGAGAGAGAGAGAGAGAGATTCTTTTTTTTTTTTTTTTTTTCAATTGGTGCCCAGAAACAAAAGTTATGTCCAAAACAACTCAACATAGGGGAGAAGGGGGGGAGTGGGGGCAACAAATAATAGCTTCAAGAATTTTAATTTTAATTTTAAATATTTTTTCTCATAGTTTATATTTTTTTCTACATGGAAAGCATTGATCCATTCCATTTGGACTTGTTATTAAAAAGTTGTGGACAGTCTTGTTTTGGGGGCAATTTGAGCATCTTCTTGAAAAAATAACTTATAGGATTCAGTTTTGAATGCAATTTTTACAATTTTATGAAAAAAATGTTCCACATTGTTTGGTTTGCTTGCTAGAACAATCTCACCATTGGGATAAGTGCATTTTGATTCCACCTTAGAGATAAAAATAATATATATTTTCCTTCTATCTTATAACTACTCTTATTCAACAATTTTTTGAAGAATAAAAATTGATTTTTTTTTAATCCCCCCCTCTAGATCCTCAATTAATTCTCCACTAGAAATATTTAAAGCTCAAAACTTTATAGTGCAAAAATTAAAGTTAAGAAGGTTCCAAGTCAAATAATGTAGTCCTGCTATGTGATGCAAAATTTGTTTTTTTCAACAATTTGCTTAGTCAAAAATTCTAAAAAGAAATTCCACACATCCTCATACTAGTAAGGTGTAAGATCCTATGGTTAGATTTGCGAAAGCAACAATTTCCATTTTTTTTTATTCTTTGCTATAGAAATGTCACTTTTGAGTGTTTTTCACAGAGATAAGGCCTTGTCCCTTTAGAGGTTAAATTTTTTCTAAAGTAAGCATTGCAAGTCAAAGTATTGTAGAAGATTGTCCCTTTTCACAACCAAATTCCAAGAATGAATAGTTGCACTTTTGTCTTACATAGAAGGATTCTTTGTCATTCATTGGACAAAATTYGACCGCGGCGCATCGCTCAAGGATTAAAGCTAATTTCCACCCACAAAACATCCCTCACAACTTCCATGTCTGTCTAATGAGAGGCAGCCCTTGAGGTCTGATCTTTTTGAGTAACATAGCATAAAAGTTATTAGAAAGCCATTTCCAAGCTCGCTCGCTTTCAGGGGGACAGTCAATCTTACTTTTCCAACCCATCAGGCCGCCCGGACCTACTTTTTCGTCACCATTTGAGTCACCCATCATGCAAGCCGGCTGGCTACGCAAACCACGCCCTAAAGTAGACTAGAGTAGAGTAGGTCAGATTGATCAATCTTTCAGGTGCTCTCCTTGCCAAACAAGTTAAATTAAGTTACATTAGGACCTACAAATGCACAATTTTCAATACAAGTTGCTGTTCCAGTCACTGTGAACACCCAGAACCGTCAAAAATAAGGAATTGAGCGCGTACTACTCATAGACCATTTGAGAGTTGATTGCGTTTTCAGGGAAGCTAAACTCCTTGAAATAATTTTCAGTAAATTTTCGTAGGAAGAAAAAAGGAATTGGCATCTTACCCAAGTCGTTTCATATTTTTCGGATCTTTAAGGAATCAGTTACAAATTTTTGAAGTTGTAATGTAGCGGTCACTAAAAGCAATCGCCTCCCGAAATGTACACTATTGGTACATTGAAGAAAGCAAAATGTACATGTGTACCGTGATCGCTTCTAGAGCATGGGCGCTTTAACCCCTCACCGTCCTAGGGACCAAAATATGGCCTCTCCATTTTTGAAAGATGTCCTTGTTTGACTCTTATAATCTTTTCAATGGTACGGTCAAAGGGCGTGTCCTTTTTCTTGTATCTCTGTACATCTCTCTACGGTCAATTAATGTGGATCTTTTCTTAGACGATAGTTTAATGGAATGAGTATGGAACAATTTGGATTTCTGTGAATATGGGTTAGGTGCTCAGGAGTTAAGAGTAGACTCCCTTAGCGCCCAATGCATCAAATATGGCCTCTCCAAATTGAAAGATTTTCTTGTTTGACTATTATAATCTTTTCAATGGTACGGGCAAAGGGCGTGTCTTTTCTACTCTAGCTCTAGACTTGTCTCCACTATCAATCGGTACAATCAATTTATGTGAATTTCTTTTTAGATGATAATTTGATTGGAATGAATTGAGAAAGGTCTAGATTTTAGTAAACACAAGCTGGGCGCTCAGGGAGTAAGTCACTCCTCTATAAGCCAATAAAACTCTGTAAACCAATGTTGTTAGACTGGTCCTGGACTAGGCCACATTACAAATGTTGTGATTAAATATCACCCTCTTTTAGCCAATAGACCTTTATAAACCAATATGTCAATCCAATCCGGGACCTATTGAGTAAGGGGGAGGTTCTACTATAGCTAGAAGCACCTTTTCAAGATTTTTTTTGARTATTTTTTTTCAATTGAAATTCATGAATTCTGAAAAAATTTCAAAATTTATGTATAGGACATATACTTATTATGAACTTTCAAAGTGGACTTTCCTTAGTTAGGCCTTTGGAATTAATTGTCACATAGCTTGGTTTTAAAATTGAAATGTAGAGAATTACTAGTCAACAAATTGCAATGAAGTGAGGGAATAGTTTAATGGCACTTTTGGGGACACTTTACGAACTGAAGTCTACTTGTTAGGAATGGGTACATGGATGGTTTTGGATGGTTTTCAACTTAAGGTAGAAGCACCTAATAGCGTTAGTGCACCTAATGGTGTGAGTTTCTACAGATGATAGTCATTTCAAATGAAAAATGTATGTAGACTGTAGATAGCTTATTTTTTTGACCTAAATGATAAGCTATCTACAACCTACCGATGTTTATGTTCTAGAATGAATACCTTACATAGAAACTGACGCCATTAGGTGCACGGATGCTATTGGGTGCTCTTACCTTAGACAATATTTGCAAGCTAGGAGGGGCAAAAACAATACTCGTTGTGGATTGAAGAGGAGGTTTTGCACTAGTTGAAATAAAAAGTCACAAAGTTGTAATACTAGGGTCAAACATGAAAAGCAAGCTAGTGCTACAAGGACAAATCTTTTGAATTATTATTGCTCATTAGAAATGATATCATATCCAAATCAATGAAAAAATGTCTAGATCTCTCTTGGATTTAATCCTTTTAAGAACTTGAAATCATGCGAAAGATTAATGATTATCTTTTAACCAGCTATTTAATCTAATCTGATTAGCACACCTAATGGTAATTACACTGGTTTACAATAATTTGAGAATTATGCAAATTTGTTAGTTGCAATGTATATGGGAATATCATAGAGTCTTGTTCTATTCAAAACCTTCTACTAATAAAATTAACTTGAATATAAAGATATAGGAGAAATGCAATATTTTTTGCAAATTAAACTATGTGTGCACAATGCTGAAGGTACCCCTATATTGAATGTTGAGTAGGCCTTGGAATTCCAAGGCCTTTCACAACCCTTGGAATTCCAAGGCCTTTCACAACCCCTACACACCTACACCTACACGCACCTGGCAAGTATGTAGCTACAAAAGACAACCTCTTAATTAAGATAGATAGAGGCATTGAACACCAAAGTTAGCATCATTTCAAAATCATGTCGCATATGCACAACAAGGGGAAAACTATTGCTCCAAAAGCATCTACGTAGCAATGAAATTCCATTTCATTTGTTTAGTTTCAAAAAAAAAAAAAAAAAAATCATGTACATACTCGTTCAATCACATTTGTCTGACGTTGTTTTGTCTTATTTTCAACTTCATTTGTTCTTCAAGGGACCAGCAAGGAACAAACCAGGGTTCGTGAATGACTGAAAAGGAAAGGAATAGTACGGGAGGCGGGTGCTTTCAACCTATGCATATGCACGTCTGGCCAATGGTGATGGCAAAGCTGGTGCAATCACCAAAGACATGTTCCATGGCTGGTTACCAAAAACACATTGTGTTCACACTTGAAAGGAAGTGTGTGGTTGATTGCCAACTGAGTACAGTCAACATTAAATGCAAACTACTTGAAATGTAGTGTGGGTGTGGTAAAATGTAAAGGGAGAGGCCTGTGCTGGAGGGCCTCACGTGATGGGAGGCCTGAAGGAGGAGGGAGGGCGGAGCCGGAGCGACGACAGAGGTGGCTCCCATCACGTGAGGCCCGATTAGCACAGGCCTCTCCCGGCGTAAAGCTGGGCAAAGAAAATTTCTACTTTCTGCCCTGGGCAGCGAGCATTTGGGACGGTCGGATCAAAAACTCTAAGATCTAACGGCACCGACTGATTTTATGTCGCTTTTGAAAATTGATTTAATGTAAGCACGTGTAGAATTAGAAAAAAAAGATTATGTGCGTGCTCACAGTGCAAATTCGGTTTTGCACTGCGAGCACCTTGTTTTGAAGGACCTCCCGTGTGTGAGGTGCCTGTGCGTAAAGAAGAAGTTTTCCTTGCCAGACTTTACGTTCAAGTAACACTAAATACCATTATTAGTGTACCGAGCTTCTTTAAGTGCCAAGTAACTACCATGCCAAGGCGGTTACCAAAGAAGGGAGTACGAAGCGAGGTGTTGTCAAACTTCCGAAGGAGTTCGTGTGCCTTGGCTAAGGTCCTTGCACCAGAATGGAAATTTTGAAAATGAAAAGTGGAGAATAACTTAATTGTTGTTGTGTGCAGGGAATAAGTTATCATATGGCGGAATATTTGGAGGTCTTAATTGTTCAAAATCATCCCACCCATTTATTTCATGCTCCTGTCTGAGAAAATCAGGCACTGGAGCAAAGAGCTAGTGAGTGTGAATTATGGTTCTTGCTGCATTGGAACAAAAGTAGGAACCTCCATATGGGCTCGTGAATGTGAATTAGAGTTGGTTGCAATTTATGGGGTCCCTACCTTTGTTGCAATTTTTTGTTATGAAATCCATGCATGTCATGAAACTACTGTTTTACTGCCCTTGCTTACAAGATCAGTACTCTTGATAGAGAATTAAATGCTCCAACTTGAAGGCCTTTTTCGGGTTGTAAATCAAGCGTACAGCTCCAAGCCCTGCTCAAAAAGAGAGAGAGAGATACTGCATTATTCAGAGGTGCAAAGAAAGATGATTGAAGAGGTTCCATCTTCAGTGCAAAATAAAACACGTGGAAAAATGAAGGACGCACTTGTCAGTGAACATTCTTGCATTGATCATTTTATTCTTGCATCAAGTTCATGCTAAGGTAGGAGGTCCATAAAGCGCCCATCTAAGGACTGAAGCTGAAATTTGGGCAAGGTGAAACTGCTTGAAATAATTTTCAGTAAATTTTAGTTGAAAGATGAGTGGAATTGGCATCTAACCCAAGCCGTTTCATAGTTTTTGGAGCTTTGTGGAATTAGTTATGAATTTCTGAAGTCAAATGACTCTAAAACCACCCACCTCCTCAAATGTACACAGTTTGTACATTCTTATATAGATGAAAAAAAATCATATACCAATAGTGTACATTTAAGGAGGTGGGCGGTTTTAATGCCTGAACTGTTCTTGAGCCTTCTACCTTAGACCTAGGATGCCATGAGTATGTATAGGGCAATGCCTGGGGAGGAGGGTGTTCCGGGAAAATAAAGGGCTGAGCCCTCCTCATCATCTCTTTTTTCCCCTAAATGTCCGACGATGAGAAGCATTGCCCAACGTAAACCACTACTGGACAACATATCATTCTTGGATGACTGAAATTTTTAGGATGAAAAATCTGTAATGCCTAGTTATGTCAGCAAAATTGCATAATCGGGCATTACGGGTATGGAAACCCTAATAGTGGAGGCATAGAATCCTCCCGCGCAGTGAACGGGACAAATCCTGGCAGTGGTGTATGAAGACCTCATTTGTATGCTGACATGCAAACATGCATAAATTCTCAAAGACAGTCAATCGAGATTATACCCCTGACATGAACTTGCGAAGAGTGTCATCTTTGTGTTCTTCATCCCCGTCGGGCAATTCCTTAATCGCCTGTTGTTCGTCAAACTGCAAACAAACATTACAGCTCAATATTCCCATCACACAAGTTCAGGTTGCTAACTTATAAGAGCCATATTTTAAGTAAAAATAAAATAAAAAACAGCCGTGTTGCAACCACGACATCATATGATGTGCTCCATCACAGAAATTACAAATTGGACAATGGAAGAAATTGYACCATAACATGCTCAATATGTCGCCGTGTGTCCGGGTGGAGATCTGACAATGAGGCATTGGGTAAGTTCACCTTGGTGACGTCAATCTCCGCCTCTCCTTCGAGAACAACATGCCACCAATCCATGGTGTAATGTTTCTGAAGGTGGATTGACAACAGCTTGCTGTCCTCTGCAAGTGTAAACCAATAAATATATATTTATATGGAATCTTGCAAGCCTCTCTTGACGAAGAAAGTTGCAAGGAGAGCTCTAATTTCAAGTGTGCGGAAAGAATGGAACGGGATGGTGAAAAAATTTGACGCTCCAAACAATTTGAAAATTTCGGATGACAAGAATGAGAGAGCCCGTTGAATTGCAAGGACCTTAAAAAGGTTTCATCAAGTTGCAAGATTTCATTGAGAAGATGTTTGGATGTCAGTAGGGTTTAACAAGACTAAAAGAATGAAACACTAAGCAGGTGAAAATGTGAAGGGTGAAATTGCGAGACACTTTGCACCTATTATATAAGAGATATGATGGACTCTGGCTACTCTAAAAGTGTTTTTTTCTCTAATCCATGAAGCCACGTAAGGTAGGAGGTTCATAATCCAACCGGGTTCTAAATGTGTTTCCTATCTAGGAACGAGTGACATGTTCCCTTGAAATATCTATTGCTGCCATTCATGAGCTAGGTAGGCTTTCATGGACCTCTGACCTTTAGGGACATACAAGATTCAGGTGTATTTACAGAAATACTACTTTCTTGAGAGCTTACCCAAATTCCAAAAGCACTCTGATGGTTTCACAGGTTTATTCAGGTCACCCTGCACACAAAAAGAGCAAATTCTATTTCATTCACCAATATGAGCTTTAAAAAGAATGAGTTGCAGACTTGCAGTGTTCCGAAATGAACCACTACTGAGGTTCAATTTCATATGAGAAGAAATTCCAGAGTAATTCATTTGGCCCTCAAAGATTCTTAGTTCCTTATATTTAAAAGTCTCTTAAGAATTTGGTTATGCATGATGATAGATGCATTATATGACAAAAAATAAATAAAAAATAACAGTCTCTGAATCTTGACAAGTGCGACTTATGGGTGGTCAAGTACTTGGGAACTGAATTAATGGAACTCAAGGACCAAATCTGCAAAATTTTCCCAGTAAGGTAGTCTGCTCTTAAAGTGCCCGTGCTCTAGAAGCGATCATGCTCTAGAAGCGATCATGCTATAGAGGTACATTTTGCTTTCTTCAATGTACCAGCGGTGTACATTTCAGGAGGTGGTCGCTTCTACTGACCACTGCATTACAACTTCAAAAATTTATAACTAATTCCTTGAAGGTCCAAAAAATATGAAATGATTTGAGTTAGATGCCAATTCCTTTTTTTTTCTTATGAAAATTTACTGAAAATTGTTTCAAAGAGTTCAGCTTCCCTGAAAATGCAATCAGCTCTTAAATGGTTGCTTTGAGAGCAGTCTACCTTAATTAAAAAAATCAGGTTTGTGGGGGGATCCCATGTGATTTCAGTATGGAAGTGAAAGCATGTAAACAGTACCTCCAAGAGGGGTGCTTGACCTATTAGGCCAACTTTCAAGTATCTTGGTTGAATATCGCAGAAGACAGATTTTGCTTTTGTTCCAATGGGCACTGGAATATGCAACGTAGTGTCGTAGAGGGTTTGTGTCCACGAGTAGTTTTCAAGGTCGGCTCCATTGCCAGCATTCGGGTCTGAATATCAAAAGTAAGGAAATGGTCAGCTAACATCAAACCGCCAGCCTCTCCATTCAGTTTGGGTACCTTACACCATCACCTTGGTAGTTTAAGGTCATTTCGGACCGATGGTGGTGAAGATTTCAATAACAAGTCACCCATAAAGAAATAAAACACGCATGGCAATGTAGTATGTGCATAGTCCCATCACTTCCACCACTCGACTGTTTTCAAGGATTTTTCATCGCTTTCATTCCACAATGTTGCCTTTGATTGTCATACACTTAGGGATCTAAAATTGTTGGGACTTAGATTGCATCTACATCTCATCTATTCATACACTTAGTTGAACTTTTTAGCAAGTGTTGAAAGCACGTTGGGGCTAATTGTCTATGACCACTGAACCTTTGAATGGAAACAGGGTTGTCTACAAGAGAAATGAGGTTTGTTGAATCTGCAACAATCTCCTACTTTGAGATCACACATCATAAATTCTTAACATTGTGATAAATTTTTTTGATAAAAATCTTAACATATTTGGCTTTTGCATTCCAAGCTATTTTCTACAACATCTCCCAAAAATCACAATCCTCAATATGATGAGATGCTTTTTAAGTGGTGAAAAAGATTTAAGTGGCGCAAATATTTAACCTCTAAGAACATCCCCACCAGGTCTTCCGTATCCCTTCCCCTACTTTCTTTCGAGACCTCATATACACATGAGACCTGGCGAATCCTGCAAACGAGACGCGCAATACAGAACTGGGGCGCAACTTTTGGAGAGTTCTGTAAAATTTAGGGATACAAAACTTGGAAAAGCTTGGTGCAGTGAAGGTTCCGTATCCCTATCTGTATTTGAGGTCCTCTCCCTAAATTTTTTTAGGGATAGGGAACTCACTTGTGGGGTTGCTCTAATAAGGAAGAACACAAGACTATCATGTGCTTGTAACTCACCCAACTCCTTGGTTTCCACGGTCTCGGCTTCCCCTTTCTCCTCCTCCTCTGGCAGTGGGTGCGTCTCCGTCGTCTCTTCAGGTTCAAAAGCCAAGTTGGTTGTCAAAGGAACATCCTCTGCAGGTGTGATAACCACCGTCTCGCGAGCCTCGTAAAAATTCTCACCACCATCATTCACGTTGACAACGTCCTTCCCAGCAACCGAGGTTTCGGAATTTTCGGAGCATTCCGAGATGGGACTGGAGCCTTGGGTGCTCTCTGAGAGACTGCCATGCTGTTTAATCTGTTCTTCCTGCTCCGTGTTGTCCAACATTTCATCAAGCTTGGCAATCTTATCGGGACCGCCGCAGAAATCTTCAATGTCGTCAGTGTCCACTCGTCTTCGTTTGGCAGCAGACAGCATCTCCGAGACGCGAACATCCACCTCTTCCTGGGAAGCGATCCCCGTCTCTCGGAACAGGAACTCAATCACGGTGGAAAGCAAATCCAGGGGCTGCTGCTGGTGCTCCCGAAGAAGGTACCCTAAAACCTCGTCATACGGTCGCTCACAGCTGGTAGCATCCGAGGGCCGGGAAGAGTAAGGGTCAGGAGGGTAATCTTCCTCCTCGTCGTCATAGCCATKGTCCACATCTTGCAAGTTGGCTCGCACTATAGTTTCCACATCYTCAGTGTCTTCCTCATACTCCGAAATGATGGCCATTATCACAAAAGAAGAGAATCGATCAACCTGACAAAAAGGCGCACTTCCATCACAGGATCGGATACACAAAAACCTCCGTCACGAATATCATGACAACTGATGCCCCTGTAGACTTCAAAAAATTCTGACACTATCTTATGCAAAGACCAGGCTGTGCCTCATATATATATATGCGTGTGAACAGAACAGCCTGTTTGCAACCGAGGAGAAAGTGAACTCGTTCACTGCGAAAACCAAACCCTAAATACTCAAAATGTCGTTTCTGGGCACTTTCTCTCGTTGGATTTTCTTAGAAGTTTCGACAAACACATGCAATGTTGTTCTTCATTGATTCGGCAGACACAAAATTGAGCTCCGTCCGCATGTTTTCTTCCATATATGATCAATCAAAACTGGTCACTTCGAAACCATGAAATCTCTGTCCTGGAGGAGCTGATCACATACCTGAAAAGGCACGACATTGAGCTTGCAAAAAACTTGCGCAACCGCAAGATGGTTGAGAAGCTGCTGCTGCTGCAGAATCCTGGCTTCTACAAAGGAATGCAAATGGTTACAGGATATCTATGACGACCCGTAGTATGACACTCCTTGGAAACCACGATTTCTAGAACGGGTACCTAATTGACAAGGGAGGTGCATTAAGATACCTGTCGCGGGGATTGAGAGGTTGTGGATTTCGGCATGGCTGTTGCAATCAGTTTTCTCTTACACGAAATTTTGCAGTTGCAGTCGAAGGTTTCGTGAGCTTGACCGTTCAGATCACTTGCGCCCCTTCAGTTGTTGTTTGTTCCAAAAACGTTACCTCCAACAAGTTGAAGAATGGCGGATCCAAGTATCCAACAAAAAGCACAAGATGCCAAGACCCATACAAAGATAGAATCAAGRGCACAGAATTAAAACCCAGTGAGCGAATATAACAAACCCGGTCAAAAAAGGGTCAAAAAATGGGGGTAAAGCCCAGCGAATTTCCTAGATCTGCCTCTCGTCCCCAAACCTGACTCCGTGCGTCCATTAAGTCACTCCGTTCGTCCATTAAGTCACTCCGTTCGTCCTTATCATGAACGAAAGTTCCCTAGATTCTCGTTCGTTGGGTGGGCCCCCMCCCCSCCCCMCCCCMCCCCMCCCCMCCCCMCCCCMCCCCMCCCYCCCCCCGCTTGCGCTTGCGGTGTAGATGCTCGTCGCTTTCGGGACGCAAAGCTCGGGCGAAGCTCGAGCTTCTGGGGCCGCGAGAATTTCACGTGCACGCCACTGGCGACGGATGCTTTCTGACTTTTTTTGTCCAGTTTCCGCGTATTGTATCTCGATTTGTTCTGGGACGAGACGCGACAGGAGGGTTTGAATTCAAGTTTAAGCAGGCGTGGACGGAGAGCGACGAAGCAAGCTCGGGTTTCGTTTCGGATTCGGATTCCGTGCTTTAGCCCCCCCTCGCCGGCAATCGGTCATGTGGAATTCGGTGAGTTGAGAGGAATCTGAGACGTGTGAGGAGTTTTTTCTTAATTCTTTTTCTGGAGTGCTGGCGGATTTGTCATGGTGGGAGGGGAGAGATTATGGCATTCAAATCTGCTGGCTGTTGCAACAGAAAATGGTGCCCGTCAGTTTCAGAGGATGAGCTTTTTTTCAGTAGGGTTTTGGTTCGCCGGTTACTTTTCCTTTGTGCTTTATGCAAAGAAACTGGTTCGTTTCATGTCGATGGCGGAGCTTCCAAGACGACAGGGTTTTCTGTCGGAGATTTGGCGGAAGAGATAGAGGCTAGTTGGAGTTGACGTTTTTTTATTTTGTTTAATTTTTTAAAAGAATGAGCTAGAGATTTTTGGCAGTTTGTGGTATTGACAGAAGAGATTTGTGTGTGTTTGTGATGTTGTGGGTAGCAGAATTTGTTGGAACCGCCGGAGGGTTCCACACCGCATGGAGAAGGCCCYTCTTCCGTCGCGGTGGTGGCGATGCCTGCTGAACCGGGCACCGACATGTTTGGCGGAACTGGGGAGTGGTTGACATGGAATCAGCTCATGCCGGAAGAGGACGTCGTTGCCAGTTGCTGGACTCAGCTTATCGATGTYGAGCAAGACGATGGAAGGGTAATTCATTTCATTCCTCTCCCACATATCCACATACGGGCATGCGCATCTTGTCTTTTTACACTGGTACCTTATTTTAGGTTACGCAGAATCTTGGAGGGTGAGACGAGAAAGAGCATATTCTGTATGCCGGAGGTTTTCTCATGTAGCCAAAAGTTTTGGTGAGGCAACAACCTACAGAGCAGGGGTGGTGTGCTGCTCAGAAGACACCCAGTGTATATGTCTACGGGGAGAATGTACCAGATATGTACATTTCAGGGGCGGGGGGGGCGGGGGGAGCCTGGGCTGGGCTGAGCAGCACTTATCCCAGCAGCAGAACATGTTTATGTATCTTGGCTGTGAACTTTAGGTGGGATGTTTGTGGTTGTGTGCTGGAAATGTACACTATTTGTGGTTCTATCTGAGCATTTTACGAGGCAAGTTAGCTTGGGAATTCTCTGCAATGTTGATAGCGCGTACCATATGTATCTGGAGTAAGAGAGTATCATACTTTAGCGTGACGTGAAGCATTGCCGTAGGTCAATCGAGAATTCAAAACCTCAAGCCTAGAACATTCATCTCAATCCAAAACCTACAGAAAATCACAACTCCCTGAACTTTTCCAGGTCAATTCTTAACCTCCGAGCTACCATTCGGCAATTAGGGTTCCAGAACTCTGGCATCCCTTAATGCAAAAAACCAAGCTCGGCAAGAAGAAAAGAGTGGCCCATGTCATTAATCTTTCAAAATCTAATACATGGTCCTAATGATCGTCTGGTTACTACGCAACGATCCATCTAGCAAGTCACCACCAAATTTTATCAAGGGGGTCTCTGAACGCCGTTGCTGCAACAAGGCCCTTCCTCATCCCGAGCTTCACAAAAGCTTCTAGCTCAGTGGCATGAGTGACACCTGCATCAATTTTATATGCCACTACGATTGCTCCGAAGAAGAACAGGCTGCCTGCTATACAACCTGCCTTCACTCCCTCCGTCACCCACGACCAGTTCGCCATCGCAGCCACACACTGTAGCAGCAAAGACACACACAACAACGAAAGTTAGTTGCACAAACCCCAAGCACTTGGCAGTTGGCAGTTGTAAGTGGAGATGCCTTTCTCCTATACCCTCCAGTGCCTCCGATTCGCGACGTCCCTGAGCTTTTCGCTTGGGAAATATATACTGCATTGAAGGTGTCTCAACAGGTGTCCATCGTTGTCTGTTTTGGTGAATTGCGACAAGGTCGAGGTGTCTGTGTGTAATTTGAGAGTAGTGAGGAATTCTCATCTGTTTTGTATTAGCACTTTCCAAAAATGTCTTACACTTTTTCAGGCCATGCTAAAAATAGCGGCAATGGACGGATGAAGTCATGGCCATCCAAATTTCATCCGTCCATAACTTTTGCGTAGAGGGTCCACGCAATTTAATCTCCTTCTATCATATTCAGGGTAGTGTGTGTTTCCAGAATTGGTAACTGAATGACCTTTGAAAGTTTGAAAGTTAGCTTGGCATCAACATGATTCTCTTTGTGCGCACTGTTTCCATGATTCTTAGTTCATTCATGTTACATTTGTTGCAGTGATTTTGATGTAGACTGATAATTATTCCACTATGATTGTTCCATTACAGTAGCTCGTTTTCTGGTGTGATTTTAATGTTTCCAGTCTGTAATCGGAAAACTTATTGCTTCTCTTCCAACGATCAGTTCAATTGCGTCACAACAAAAAGTTTTAGACTTCAATTAAAGGAACCATGCTCAATCCGTTATGTAGACGATATTCTATGCTATTACCTTGGTTGAGCTCTCTCGGCAGTGCAAGAGAGTGACTGGCTGCACTAGATCGGCAAGGCGGACAGAGAGGAAAGAGCCCAATATGTCAATTCCTTTTTGAGCTCAGGGTTTAGGGTTTAGGGTTTAGAATTGAGAACAAATAAAGACTTAATCACTGGAACTGAAATCCACAAAAGGATGATTAATCAAGGCAGTGGAGATTACCCACTGTTGTAACATGAAGAGCAAGATCACCAATGTCGGAATAAAAAAATTCACAGCTCCGCAGCCGATTCCTTGTCTACACTATTAGGCACAATGTTGTCCATCTTCGTTCTTTCTATGTCCTGTACCTCGGCCAACACCTCTTCTATGTGAGCGTGGCTCAAAGGCGGTGGTTCCATCCCCAGAGACTCCACTTGCTGAATCCTCGTCGTGAAATCACGTGCCTCTTGATCAAGGTCTGGCCATTCCGCCACAATACGTCTCGCTCCCTGTCCAGAAAAAAAGAGACAGCAACGTGGAGTTTGTTAGGGTTTAGGGTTTAGGGTTGCACATTCAGAACTGAGGATACTCAAACAGTTAAAGAGACTTGATCGTGTCTCGTATACAACCCATCTACTCGATCACTTAATTTGACTTATCCCATCTACTCAATCACTTAATCGTGTCTCGTATACAATCACTATAGGCGTCTACAAATCCCACTTTGAAATTGCAGAAGAAATTAGGGTTTAGGGTAAAAAATTTAATTCTTCATAGATTTAGTTTTCTTTCATAGTAACCAAAGCAATCTCTCAAAATCGTGCATTACTGATCTGTATGAATCTCTCAGAAACCACCCTCTCTAAAGTCTGATTAGAATGCTTGAAGTAGAAACAGTGTCCTCGACCTTGACGTCCATGAACTCGAAACGTTTTGGAACAAAACAGTCCATGAATAAATAGAACACTTGCCTCCAGTTTCGGCTCCTTGGTCATGGGGTTATTACACAAATCGATTGTCTTGGCCTGGGACTTGGTTGCATTCCCGCACCACGACTCGCACCACAGCCATTGCTGGGGTAGAGAGAATATTGGGACTTGGTGCTGGGCGTAGTTCGGTAAATCCTGAAATTCACAGAGTATGTTTTAGTTTCATAATAAAAACGAAACTGACATAGGGACTGTTAGTACTGTTATTTATGAGTTCCAATTGAAACAGACAGTACAGAGAATCAAAATACGCAATGGGAGGCGTTTCCAAAGTTTGACCTAACCTGGTCCAGGTTGGAGAGACTATTAGGGTCTTTACTTAGACTCTCATAGAAGACTCTCAAGTTGTCTCCTGCAGCTGACTGGCGAAATTTCACCAGATCCACTACATAGAGGGCACTGTTGCAGATGGCAGAGAATAACAGGAAGCAGACCAAAGGTGATTAGTGATGCCGGAACATGATGCACAACCATGATAACAAGATGAAACCATTTATTGCTGAAACTAGTAAACCAAAGAGCTATTTTGTAGAAACAACAAAGTCCCACATCTGCTTGGAAGCATGAATAACTGACAAAGTTAGACAACTTGTAAAGGCAGATGATCTATTCTTTACTTAATGGATCTTTACCTGATGTGATAAGGCCTTCCTCTCAAGTGGTCCTTCCAAAAACCCTGATACCCAACACCCACAAATAAGTGAACATAAAGTAAGCCAAACTATTTAGGAAAATTGAAGATCAGTAAGTGCCACTTGATTAATGCCGATTTCCGAGCAGACTTGGGAATGGGCTCTTACGTACCCGCTATTAAAACCTCTATGGAAGACCTAAACCCCCTTTAAACCCTAAATCTCGCATCCTAAACCCCTTTGCAAGCAATTTATCAATATCATTTCGACCAAAAAAACTTGCCCAACTTGATGACTTCTTTGTATCATTAAAGTCATCTGATTTAGAGCAAGACAACGAGAAAAACGGTGTCGGTCTTCGGATAGGAAGACAGATCATAACACGGATTGTCCTTAAAAGAAATAATCCGTTCAGAAAGGTGAGCCCTTAAAATGATCTTCAGCACCGACATGACGCAAGCTGGAGCTCATTTCTGCAGAACATGCTATTTATTACCTGGTTCCAGAATCGAAAACCATCCATCTCTTTGTTGTTGTCACAAAATGGTGTGTACGCAAGTGGCTTTCCGTCTATGTCCATATCATACAGCTCCGCCATATCAGCTCTAATTATTTGATCAGCATCCACAAATATTACCTGTACACGCAAACAAGTTTTAGGCAAACTTAACAAAATATTATTATATTGAAAATGGCATGTATTAAAACAGCAAGACATAAGAGTCGTAACATTATGCAAAATGACTTCTGCAGTCGTACAGAACGAATCACTGCTCTTGGAAATCAGCAAAAATCGAAGTGGATTCCAACAGCAGGTGCGAAACGCAAGGCAACGATTGTCCCGAAAGAATGTGTAATTAATGGGCTACAACGAAGAAGTGAACTTGCCTTCTTCAAAGAGAGCGGGAAAAGAACATCTAAAAACAAAATCTTGTCTCCAGGAAAGTGCATAGAAACAAAAAAATGTAACACTGCAAAATCGTCGCCCTACGATACTGTTGCACTTGTATAAATGAAGGAGTTGTATCTGCGAATAGATGGAAATAAAATTTGTTTCAAAAACCTGGTCAAATCATCTGAATCTATATCATTCCACTCGATCTTCTCCACCAGCTCTTCCACCTGCTTAACTCGCTTCTCATACTCCACATTTTCCAACAGTGAAAAGTCTTCTTTGACGAAATAGTGACCCTCTTCTTGGATGAACACCTACATGGAATCCTCATGTGAAATAATGAAGATCAAAACAAAATCGTGGTTACAGGAAAATAAAATCTCATAACTGTAAACAGATATCATTACTTTTCTTGTGTTCTCCAATATAAATACTCATCATGTCCATCCATCTTTGCATTCAATTTATCAGCTTAACCCTTTAAGGACCAGAGGGTATTCCCAATTCCTAAATTTGTGAGGACGTATTATAAAATGCAACTCAGAATAATAATTTGATGAAGACTTTCAAATAGAAGTTGTAAAATGTGATCCATAGATCATATCCATACGGTTAAATCATTTGCTAGCTTTAGCCAAAAAAAAAAATTAATAAAATTTGAAAACCAAAGTTCATTTATATTTTTCTAAAATTCATTATGAATTGAATATTTTTTTTTCTTTAAGTTGAAAATTGAAAGTTCTAGTTATGGTGATGTTTTGAAATTTTTACTTCACTCATTTATTTTACTTCTTTTTGAAGGGCCATTCTTTGAACTGAAAAAATAAGTTTTGAAGTCAAACATAATTGTGCCCTTTGAACTAAAGAATATTTTCAGAGAAAAGTTTTGAAATCTATACCATACAAAATGTAAGAGAACAAACACAAGAATCTACAACYATATAGATAGATGGAAAAAAAACACGTTTCTATGTGTTTGGGACAAGCCGTTGTTCAAAATTTGAACGTCTGGTCCTTTATGGGTTAAGAGAGTTAATACCCGTCCATTTGTGATCACTGCTTCCACACCTGACTTGAGACCACAAAGTCGGGACAAAAACTTTGCTTCCTGTCGTTGAACATAAGAAACGGTAAGCATACTCTTCAACAATTCAAACATTTACAAGCTCAATAATAACGTCRTGACGAAAGGATCATTTYAACGAAGATAACRACAATGATTCTTCGTTATACGAGACAACAGCATAGGGAAACATTTGTTTAATCAATCCTCCCATGGACTAGTATCAGAATTGAGCATTGACAGGCATTAACATCAAAATAATTTATGATACCTCCTCAGTCTTTTCGAGGATGGAATGAGCTGAAGCAGGTGAGATGGATTTCTCTAAAGAGGAAGCTTTCAATCCCATCTCCTCAGCAAGCTTAAGAACAATCTTCACAGTTTCAACCTCCGAGTGTGCATCCGGATGCCCATCAGTCACCTCTTTGATAGTCAGCAGTTTCTGCAGAAACGGGACAACCTTTGCCCGCCGACTGTCCTTAAAAGTCAGAYAGAGGAAACATTTGTTGCACAACAGAGATCAACGTACTTAAAAGAACAGAAACACAAACTATAACTATTAAAGTCCAGGCTCATCAAACGCGTCTTCATCTTTCATTCGGGATTTTCTTCAGCAAAGTGATAAGGAGAAACAAGCACAATCTGGGATTGCTGCTCAGAGGTTTTCATACCTTGGAGAGTTTGCAACTGCCATCACAACTCGAATCAGAAGAGGAGGCTCATGGATGTTTTCTGCCTTGACATTGTGCAATATCCCAACTCTTCCTTTCTTGGAACCATCTGACTGTCGTATCAAATCATAAACAGGTTCTCAGCAATTAAACTGTTACCAARGAAACAAGACTCAAAAACACACCGTCTACCTCTGTCGGTGTGAACAGATGTTGAGCAACTCGACACAGTGAAAATCCAGAACAGCAGCAATGAGTCAAGACAATCACCAAACCGTTAAGCTAGTCATACAAGAAAATCTACCTTATTCTAAGAGAATAAAAATATGACGTACAAGATACTGGAGAGCCTGTTGTAGCAGTCGCACCCCACTCTTCTGAGTGAGATCCAATGATAACCAGTGTGTCACAGGCTTCACATCATCTTCCGCTGCACGATGCATGTCAACAGTCAGCAAGCAGTTCATCTAAGATACTTCTATACTGAGGAAGAACTTGATCTTATGCTTAGAACATTAAAACCTTTAATTTCTCAGAAACAAAATGGGAGAGCATTAATTGGGAAGGACACAGAATGACTTACATCCAGGATGATGAAGATACTGCAGCCTCGTAAGTACAGGATCCTTCTGTGCTACAGGGTATGCAAGTCCCACATGCTTGCGGTCCTCTTTAGGGACTGAAACAATCTGCAAATAACAAGTCAATTTTGTGGGAGGTGTTGAACTGCTAAACATGCACAGATTAACACCGAAAGAACCAAGAATTCGTGGCAATAAAACGACCAATTCAATCGACCATATTGTAAAACATATAAGTCAGATGGAACCAAATTTTGTTTCACTAGAACCTATGCAAAACACTGCATGTGCTAGTCAAAAAATAAAGATTGACTAAATAAAAGTCCTCACATTAACTTCTCAAAACTGCTAAGAAAAACATGCGGTTCAATTTGRGCTTCTTGTTCCTTTAGGTGTTAAAGAACTTTTCTAGATTCAACAACACAAGGCAATCCATAAGAAAAGAATTATTTCGACCAATTGAACTGAAATGTAAACAACAAGAGCGATATATGCAATGACAGTAGAACACAGTGTCAGCTGGCTTTATCATACCTGAGGATTGTAGCGGGGTTGTCCCTCTTCAGTGAGAACCTTCTCAAGAATGTCCGTTCGTATATTGATTTGTCCATAGTAGACACCTTCTTGCAGTCTTGGAAGCTCATCGTTCATGGCTTGAACCGCAGCATTGGCGACCTGGAAAAACACTCTTATTAGTACATGAATCATGGTCTAGTACAATCATCCATTAAAAAACTACTTGTATAAGAGTACCAAGCCTCCCTAACAATGTGAGCCAGACAATAAGAATGCTACGAGGAGTTAAAATGCAGCATACCTGGTTAGAGCCGTATACTAGGCCGTTCATTAGCAGGGCGGGATGGACAATTGACAAACCCAGTTTGTGAACAAAAAGAGTACTACTCAAGGCCTCTTCCTGGTAATCAAGCTCCTTGTCAAATTTGCTCAATATTGTCGTGGTTTGCTCCTTAAAATCTTCAGCAGATYTCTCATTAGACCTGTTCGTATTCACACAACACGAACATTAGGCAAAGGTCGCCGGAAAGAYACCGCAAGTTTGGTATTAACTGCCCAATTTCATGTTCGATTTCTAGGATCCAGTTGGGCCACATCAATGGATGATTACGGGAGTTTCTGTAATCATCCATTGTCACTGAAAAAGATAATCAAATCGATTTTTCTACTGTAATTGGAGTTCTGAGTGAGTCTGGGATGATATCTGCAGACAAGGGAAAAACATGATGCGGAATATTTCGACTCGCCTTAGTACTCCCATTAAAGCATTCTCAACGTGAGTCCTCTCAATTGGCATATCTTCGTCCCCATCAGMATCTCCAGCCCATTCAGTATGCAACTGATGGATCAATCCGGAAGAAACAAGTTAGATATACGTACAAGAGCATGAAGAAAAAAACCAAAGGAAATTATCCCGCAATGATTCTTCGCGAGTCAGGAATGGATAGATTACCTTTGAGCTCCCACACATTCATGTTATCAGCAACACCAGAGGAYAGCAAATGATCTCGAAAGGTCATTAACTCTCCTGTCAACTCTGGCTTTCGGTACTGCACAACAAACGATAGATCGTCCCTAAGAGTGTATCTCTGGTAAATCCCATCAGATCACTTGCCAGGCAATCAGAAACAACTACTTTCAATCATCCTTAAATGAATTCAGGCATTGATCATGAAGCAGCCCAATATTTGAGCTGCTAAACACACCAGGAGTTTTGAAAAAATGAAGCCCCGAACATCCTCGCTCAAGTCTTCTGTCCGGCCATCCTCCCCTCCATCTCCTGCACAGGGTTCAAAATGATTTCAGCTTCGCTTTGCCAATCAGAACAACCTTTTTATGCCCAGGCAAACTAAATTTGACCTTCCTAATGCCCCCCGTCATTACGTTGGCGCAAGCAGATGGAGATAGACAAATTTGATACACAAAGCGTGTCCAATTTGGTCACTCACATAGGTCCTTTGCARAAAAATTTGCAATTYTAACACAATAATGGTTAATACACAACCAGATATTTCACCTTTTCAAACCCAGAAGCAATGCTAAAAGACCAAGGAGACAGGAAATAGACAATTTACAAGACGGGTGTCCAGAACTTCAGACATTTCATATAACTAGCATGTTGAGAGAGTTGGCAACATCTAAAAGAGATAGCCACCTTTCTTTACTTCACTGTCATCAATAGCTTTGTATTCCATGTTCTTGAGAGCAAGCTCAACCCCATAACCTCCCAGATTAACTGGGCCTCCATAACCACTGCGTGCACATCTTTCAGCATCTCTCGCACAGCCAGAAGAAAGAACAGGGCGAATAATGTACTTAACAAATCCCTGCAGAGCAAATAGTTTCTTTRAGAACAAAGRTAGGTTCACAATGGCTGATACCGAGTGATCAYCGATCAATGGTGAAGTCAAAGAAAGAAAAGACAGTTTGAAAAAGGAACAATGGAGAGCAAGAAGGAGATCSATGTTTGGAACAAGAGATCGAAAATTMAAAATGTACCCRTTTATGTCTGCCACACGTCATAATAAACTTACATCTTTGGAGGCATCCGCCAGAAGAGTATGAAATCTTTCAAAACAAGGRGTTCCAAGTGCGCCATAGAGAATAGCAGTGAGTGCACCATATTCGGATCCAGGATAGATATGGTCGAACTCAAAAACCTCCGGCTGCTCCTTCTCCTCACCATTGCTGCGAGATAAAAACAAAAATCTTACCATACATCAAAGCTGATCATTCTACAAAAGAAAATGGTGATTTATCATGTGCTAACAGTACCAAACCATTTAATTGTACTGACAGTAGTTAACCCAAAAAGCATCAATGCGAAATATAGGACACCTCTCTTCTGCCGAAAACTGAAGCCAATTGAAGACTTGGGATTCCTCAAAAAAGATTTGAGACCCGGTGTCAATCCAACAGCATCTCCCTTCTGAGGCCGACGGAGTCTTYCCAACGGACCACCTGTCGGAATGAACTTCATGCAGTACTTCCTCGTTCACCTAAAACGTACAACGACGTACATGGTTGACTATTAGGTGAGATGCTTGCCAGTGCCAATCTAATAGCCAGAGATCTCTTTCGATTAGAATTTAGACAAAAGTACACTATTCAAGATCGTTGTAAAAGTTAYAAARGACCACGAARATCATTGACTWGAGGWGCTAATGCTCTGTGTTAAATGGAAGTCCAAACACGGAAACTCCAGCTGCCAAATAAACAAACAAAAGTGAATCTTTCGGCAGCATGCACAAAAGGGGTGAGATGCAAAAGCAACACGGTATCAGAAATCGAAAGCAATCACCTTCTCATGCGCCGCAAGACTCTCGGTAGCAAGTTGTCGGTAAAGAACCAGCTTTGGTGATGCCGACCGCAAAGAAAGGGACAAACGAAAGAGAGGAAAAAGAGGCGCTCCAAGAAGGGAGCTCCCCTTCTCTTCAATATGTTGCACGCATTCTTTGTCTGTGTGGAGCTTGGCAGCTTCACCAGTCTTCAGCCACTGTTCTATGAACCGCCAGTAAAGATCATTCCTCTCCTTTGCTAGCAACTCACTGCAACCGTGCACACAATCACTGTGATCAAATTGCATGTAGAAACAAAATATTTTAAGTTGAAAACGCCATTGTATCTTACGATTCAAATAATCTCCACTTGAGGCCATGTCCAGTCTGCATTCTACTCACACTAAACAATCCATATCCTAGCAGATCGTACGCAACCCTCTCGTTCACAGCTCGCGAGAGATTTGAAAAGTCCAGCTCGGATGTCTAAATACCCAAAGAATGGGGCAAAATGAGGAATTAAAGGGGAGTTCTATCAAAAYCTTAAAGCCCGCAGTAAGTAAGAATTTCATGCGACAGATATGATCAACGATAAATCCATTAGATGTATATTTGGCTCACTGGATACTCCAATCTCCAACATAGGCTTTCAAGGCCATACCAGACTAATACTCTCCCTCATCCATGCCAGGATCTTCAGATTATTCGCAATATGATGAGTTTGAGTTTCAGAGGAGGAAGAATCCGAGAGATCACATGATCAATACATGGGGCTACTCGACTGTCAACTTCTTTGCCCCTATGAGCCGATATGCTAGCAACGGCGGTGGAGCTTTGGCAGCTTCGTTTGAGTTTAAGGAAATGGTTCGTGCTTTGCATAATGCAGGTATTGAGGTGATCCTGGACGTGGTTTTTAACCATACTAATGAATCGGATGACGAACACCCTTATCTCACCTCCTTCCGTGGCATTGACAACTTGGTGTACTATATGGTGGACTTGAATAGTTACGTGCAGCTTGCGAATTACGGTGGCTGTGGCAATACTTTTAACTGCAATCACCCTGTGGTTATGGACCTTATCTTGGACAGCCTACGCCACTGGGTAACAGAGTATCATGTCGATGGCTTTCGGTTTGATTTAGCGAGCATCCTTTGTCGAGGAACTGATGGGCAGCCTCTCGCATCTCCTCCGATTGTGAAAGCTATTGCACAAGACTCTCTACTGAAGCAGTGTAAGCTGATCGCTGAGCCTTGGGACTGTGGAGGTTTGTATCTCGTGGGTCGCTTCCCGAACTGGGACAAGTGGGCGGAATGGAATGGGAAATATCGTGATGATGTGCGCAGGTTCATCCGGGGGGATGCAGGTGTGAAAGGTGCATTTGCTACTCGGTTAGCGGGCTCTGCTGATTTGTATCACAACCACAATAGAAAGCCTTACCACAGCATCAACTTTGTGATTGCACACGACGGGTTCACTCTTCATGATCTGGTTTCGTACAACATGAAGCAGAATGCAGCGAATGGTGAGGGAGGTCAGGATGGCTCCAACGACAATCTGAGCTGGAATTGTGGAGTGGAGGGCGAAACGGAGGATTGTGGAGTGAAGGCCATCCGGAACCGGCAGATGAAGAACTTCCAAGTGGCGCTGGTKGTTTCRCAGGGCACGCCCATGATTTTGATGGGAGATGAGTATGGGCATACTCGTCTTGGGAATAACAACAGCTACGGACATGACACGAAGATCAATCACTTTCAATGGAARGAGCTAGAATCCAAACGAAACGCCCAGTTTCGATTCTTTTCGAAGACGTTCCAGTTTCGTAAAGAGCATCCTCTGCTCGGACGAGAGTCCTTTCTKGGTGARCACGATGTGACKTGGCATGAGCGGGACTGGTTGAACCCTGACAGCCGATTTCTGGCCTTCTCACTTCATGAAGGGAGCTTGGGTGGAGGCGACCTGTATGTTGCGTTTAACTCGCACGATTTTGGGGTGCAAGTGAATGTGCCGGCTCCTCCAGCTGGGAAACAATGGTTTCGGCTTSTAGACACKAACTTGCCGTCTCCTGATGACTTCTGTGATGAAGGCCAAGTTGGAATCGGTCACCATTATGAAATGGCGCCATTTTCGTCAGTTGTGTTCCAAGCGAAGTCCTAATTTTTTCTGACAGAAGAGGTGGACAGGGTAGATGTATTTGCGGGTATACCGTATATATAGGGAGTTGAGTAAATTTCGGTGCCTCTTTTGTTTAAACGATCACTCGGATTTTCTCGTCCATCAAGTCCGTGTAACACTATTTTGATAATGAAATATGGGAAACAAAACTGTCATTTATCAACCTTTGGTTGCTTCTACGGACTGACCCCTTTTTCAAAACTTGCCCTGTTTCTCAAATAGTTTGTTAGCTCGGCGGTGCCCTGCCATCAGAGTGTTCACTCATGTTGGAACTCATCAACGTTTTTAAAAAAAAATGAGAGCTTCAAAACCTTCAAAAGCTAATCTATTGAACTGACAGCTTAGTACCCAAGGATTACTAAGCTAGTGTCACACAGTTCCACCGTATTGGAAAGCAGGCGGGTCCTGATTCGGTTGTTGCACTCTTCGAGGTTGTTGCAGGCTCCACCGACGCCAGTACAAAACCTCCAAAATGATGAAGGTCAAGAATTCAATGGAAAGAATGGCAATGTAAGAAACTTTGAAGCTGTTTTTGGCTTTGGCCATGGTGAGACCCAAGAAGATGTTGATGACGGCCAGGAAGAGCGCTAACCGACCGATTCCAGCATGGTACCAGTTCCAATACTTGCGCAMCTTGGCATCTTTCTTYGGACGCAACACCACCGCCAGAACCTGCCAACAATGATGTAGATGACACTAAACCATTAGGAAGCTAAACCCATCATCTGCTACCACCAGCAACTCAAATTAGCACTTCATGCACAACTTGATTGGGCCTTCGATTAGCAAGTTGGGTGTCAGTATGACTGAGCTAAAATCAATGACCACTGATCTTCAATTGGAAATGGGGTTGTGTACTGTCGCTTGCAGTGGTATAAAACATTCCACTTTGAAATCGCATCAGTAATTCATACATACCAATGAAAATTTGATTATAAAAACAGATGTGGTTCTTTTACCCAAAGATCTCTCTCCAGCTTATACATCTCCCAAAATTCACATTCCTAAATGTGTAAAAATGCTGCAAATAGGATCCTCCATCTGAAGCTTCTTCTATTCACTATGGTTCCTGTCAAACGGGTGTTATGCAATTCTAAAAAGCCAGAACTATGGTGGAGTTTCAACAAGGCACTTGCTCTTGATTGAGAATCCTTTCTGAAAACCGATCCCTATATCCACGTTCGTCAAGGCTTTCTTGTATGAATTCTCAAGCTTCTTCTGGGGTGTAGGTTTGGGGGTTGAGCAATGGAATGGAATTGGAATTGGATTCGCTGCTTGAATTTCCTTGGATCGTCCTTTGTATTTCCTTCGTATCCTGTCTGTCTTGAATTCGTCACTCTGAACCCTAAGTCCGTCACATTGTCTGAGACAATGGGATTCACTAGATACCGTTGAGCGTAATATTTACAAAGCGATTTTTACGCAAGAATGATCATGAAAGTGTGGTGTATGGCGATGGCAAGGGCTCTTCGTTCGTCAGGGCTTTCTTGTGAAATCGCAAGCTTCTTCGTTCTAGGGTTGAGCAGTGTGATCGAATGGGATTGTATTCGTTACTTGCATTTTCATGGATCGGACTTCGTATTTCCTGCGTAACCTGTCTGCTCTTGAATCCAACAGTCTAAACCCTAAATTTATCATATCGTTCTGAGGCAGTTGGATCGACTAGATACCATCGAGAATAAATACTTTTGAAACGGTTTTTACACAAAAATCAAAGCTAGAGGGTCTAAAATGTCATCAAAGGTATTGGGGAAAGAGGGGGGCAATCATCTAGCCCCTGTAGCTTTAGTTACCCTGGTTGTAGAATTTAGGGTTGAGCACGCGATGCTGGRGAGCAATGTGATGCAGCTGGATTATACTTGTTACTTCAATTTTCTTATATCGTCGAGTTAGTATCGTGTCTACTATTGAATGTATCATGCTAAACCCTAAGTCCAACACATGATTTGATGCATAATGTTGACGAGATACTTTCCATTTCCATATGTCGACCAGATCGAAGTTGAAGTCAACTTTCATGCATACTACTGTACTCATAAACTCTTTTGGAGCATCATTGATTTAGATGAAAACAACAGATGAGACTCTAAGGACACCCGCAAGCGAAGCTTGAAATGCATGTTTACTGTTAGGATGATCAATTTTTTAAGTACTCGTGTTTGCAAATAGAAGAGGATTCTCAGCAGAGAATGCATTAGTTGGATACAATATGCAAAACTTAGAACGGTTTCATGTCCTCATCGTGCAAGATTTTGGGGGTTTGCGTTCAGGTAGGGTCGGAATCACCTCTCCTTCCATCTTAATTTTTCCCTGTGCTCTTTTCGTATTGTTTCGGAATATGCCTGGAAGGCTTACATGTGAATGTTGCTTGTAGGTGGGATTCCGGGTCGAYAGTTGGAGAATTTGATGGACACTCTAAGCGGGTGTTGAGCTGTGCTTTTAAACCAACTCGTCCGTTTCGTATCATAACTTGTGGAGAAGACTATCTTGTGAATTTTTATGAAGGCCCTCCGTTTCGGTTCAAGGCATCTAACAGGCATGTGTAATTTCAGCAATATATATTGAGAAAGCAAGAGCTGTTAATATTRTGTGGACTTTGAGAGCTTTTTGATAGAAGGTAGGATTTCTTCGCAAGCATTGGGTTTCTCSGCAGGGTATTGTAGACTTACTTGTTTTGTGTCTCATATTTCATATCTTGTTCGTCTCTGTTTCCTGAGTGAATAACTCATCAGTATAGTGAGGTACMAGACCCTAAACCTGTTGCTACCAAAAGGTGCTTACTCGAAATTTCTCATAGTAGACTTGGACACTTATCTGGGTCAGACTTGAGGGGAAGAGAAAAAATGTGGAGAAAAGGTATCCATTGAACTGCAGGGTAGAATGGCAGAGCAGACCTTCCTTCTGTCATTATTCTCTGCCTGTGTGCGCAAGAGAAATAACTACGAAACAACTCGAAGATGGTAGAACCAAACTAAAGGTTAAAGCCTTGCTTGGGGTTGCAGAGAGCACGTGAACTTTGTAAATTGCATCAGGTTCTCTCCTGATGGTAGCAGGTTCCTATCGGTCGGATCCGACAAAAATGGATTCCTATTCGATGGAAGAACCGGTGAAAAGCTCGGCACGCTTTCTTCTGAAGACGGCCACAGTGGCAGTATTTATGCCGCTAGCTGGAGTCCCAGTGGAAAGCAGGTCATCAATAATAGTTTTGATTTCAATGGTCTTTCCATACCATGTGGAGAAGGAATATATTCATACACATATTTATACATCATATGAAACATGACATAGGATACAAACACATAGTTGACACTAAACTAACTGAGATGATGCAATTTAGTACTAATATGTATGCAAAAAAGCAAATTTGAAGCTAAAAGTTGGAAGGAATGGTCTACTAATAGACTTCTAGCTACTATTCAAAGGAATTCTAATATTAACTAATTGTATGTTATATGGAAGTTTATAAAATGAGTTTCTTTCTATTTGCATATCTAAACATGCAAAATATTATTTTGGTGGTTCTTTAATTTAGTGAATGACCATCTTCATGGAGTTGTTAAAAGAAGCCAAATTTTCAATAATTTTTCATTTTATTTCTTATTTTCTACAAGTTAAAGCATTGAGCATTCGAAGTATCTATTTTTTTGAGATTCAACAATTTTTAGGTCTCCTACCTAGAGAGTTTTTCTATGTTTTTTCTTCCTAGGTTCTTTTTAAAGGTGCATACACAAAAAAAATCTAATTTTAAAGTACTAAAAAAATATATAAGTATAAATATCATGAAATAAGCAATCAAATTAGAGGGTGTATTTTTCAATTACCCTACAGTCAAACAACATTTGAGTATTTGAGGTGCATGGAACTTCTTGAAGTTTGCCTAATAACAATAACAATGTTGATCTTTAAGATCATTGTGAGTAAAAACTTTGTTGGGGATAATTCAACTATTGACACCTTAAGAATATAGTAATGTGGTTATACTTCTTACTTTTTTGCAGAGTTAGACTCTGTGTGACTTGTTTAGTAATGGTACCAACAACACTAGCAAACATGTCTAGAGCAACAAGCTTGTGAATTTTGAATGCGAAGTCTATGAGCCAGGGTTGCTATTTTGCGAGCCTGTGAGCGTGAGCCTACAAGCCTGTGAGCCTGCAAAACTGTGAGCCTACAAGTTTTGGAGTAAAAATTTGACTCGGCACCTATCACCGTGAACGTCGAAGGCATGTCAAATTTTGGTGGAATTTGATAATGGACCTATGCCCGTGGACGTTACCAAAATCAAACATAGGGTTTGGGATATTAAAATTATCATACAATTGATAGGGTTGCATTCCTAATCAACACATCTGAATTCTGAAAGACAAGAGAAGTGTGAATTATAACAATTTAAATATAAAGTGATAATTCTGTTAGTACATCAGCATACATGCTAGATTCTACAGATTATAATCCAACAAGCTCAATGGTTGCAAAACTGAAATCAAGTAGATGAAATTGACATAGACTGAGAGTGGCCACTACTATCAGTCGATGATGATTCCCTCTCTGACTCTATTGCTCCAACGTCCAAAAACTGCATAACTCTAGAATCTAAATTACTCGGTTTTTTCCTCATAGCATCGGCGCCAAGGGAAGGGTTGGGTTAAGCGAGGAGAACAGAACAAATCCCAAACTGAAACTGAAACTCAAGAAATCCCAAACTGAAATAGGAAAAAAAAATCTGAAATTTGAAACCCCGGTCGAGCTGCTGTCCTGTGTCACTGAGGAAGCTACCATCGGCGCCGAGGGAAGGGTTGGGTTAAGCGAGGAGACCACAGTCAGAGAGCCGGAGATCCTCTCTCGGGAGACAAACAGATAATCAAGTTGGTCGGGGGACCGCTCACGAACAAGCTGCGATCGGTGCCTTGTGCTAAGATCAAGACCACGACTAGTAACCCCACGACTCAAAATAAAAACGCACTTACGTACCTGGATTACGGATCAAACCCACCAACAGAAGAATGCAGGATACATGATTCGAAAAACCGAAACACCATCGGCGCCGAGGGCAGATATTGGGACACCGCGAGGAGGCAAAAAGTTGAATATCACATTTCATTGCCGACGTCACATGGGAGTAACCAATCCATATCCAGGACTAGGATTCTCAGTGACCGTGAATTAAACCCTAAAACTGGAAAATCAGAACCGCAATGAGCTCGGCGTGGGCGTTTCCGAAATGATTGATAGACTTGCCATCGGCGCCGAGGGCAACTATCGGGGTTATGCGAGGAGGATGAAAAGTACCAAGGACTCACATTTTGTCGCAACCTTCTCCCGAGAGCGTACGATGAAAATCAAAGTTTGCTGCGCTCCTTGACCATCAAAGCAACCTTAAAACAACAAAACCAGAATCGCCAAGACCGTAAGACATGCCATCCGCGGCGAAGGCAATCCTGGAGGTCGCAAACCTGGAGGTCGCAAGCAAAACCCTAGACCCTAAAAAGACTCAACATGGTAGACTAAGACGACCAGTGGTACCGAGGGATACCTCTGCGCAATCAACTGCAATGACCTCCGCAACGACAAGAAGGTGTTCGGCTTCAGAAGGTCTCTCCTCGCTTCCGCTTCCATCCCCATCACTTTCGAGCCCAGCGTTGGCGGAACTCCTGGTGGTGCGTCTCCTCCCCATTTTTCCTTTTYTCTTCATCAAGCAAAAAACATGAACATTTGTTAGAAGGTGCACCACCGCAAAATCACGACCGGAAGAATCCGATGGTTGTAGGGTTAGTGTGGCTCAAGAGTYATACCACGCGACTCTGCCGAACATGAGAAGAACTCACTCAAAGATAACCCATCAACATGGTCGGGTAGAAAATGAATGACAAGGACGTAGARAACGCCGTGGTGGAGACAAGGTTATTAATAACATTTTCTTAAGTAATAGAACAAATATGACTTATTGAATGAAGATGAACTTACAGATGTGTAGAATTTTGTAATTGGTCTGTGTTGGCCCACTACCTCCTCAATCATTTGCAGTTCSTCAGTGTTGCTTTTGTAAACATCCTCCACTTGGATACGTGCATGTTCGTCTACGGTGACACTAGGTCTTACTACTGTGGCACACCTGTGTGAATGATTTGTCAATGCTCTTATTCGGGCCCGCAACAACGCTTTTGGTGAGGAGAATAAGAGTTTCCTCCTCTTCCTCTTCTTCCTAACTTTTAGTGTTGACCCTGATCCTTCCCTACATATGTCCTCCTCTGCCAGCATGAAAATACCCTAATTATAATCAAAGTGAAATTCTAATTTATTTGAATTAGTAGTGCAGAACAAGCTCACTTATACAGTTTCATTGTTAACRTTACATCAATCATGTAGAAGAATCCAATCTCTAATGATTTTCAAATTTATATTAGAAAATGATCCAACGACCACTAGATGATTTTGAGATCATTATAAATTTTGTATACATGTTGAGATTGTCCTTTACCTTAAATTTGGCTGTCTCAGCAATTGGTGGACGTCATCAATATGTGAACTGCAAACACCTTTATTACTTGTTCCGCTACTTCTGCAAAATGAACCTTGTTGAAGACAAATTCATTCATTCTCCAAGCTTCAGCTTCAACGAAGTAAAGCGCCTCCTCATCAAAGCTGGTATCATCAATGTTCCGGACATAGATGTACTACATACCTAGAAATCATAGATTCTTTAGTTGGCTACAAATTGAATGTGAAAGGCTTAGGACTGAAGCTATACCCTAAACCGCAGAAGTATCAATTAGTTGGTGGGCTAGAATTGTTATTTGATGGACTTCTTACAATTGCCTCATTTTCATCAATGTTCAACTTACAGACTTTCACTTTTTTTTTCAACTATGTATGCTTAGAATACTACACATATTATAAAAAATAACCCTTCTCATATAAGTAGTATATATCCACGGTTATAGGCCCACGGTAATAGGTCCGTCATCCTAAATCCTAAAACTTAACACAAAATAAAAAACTTGCCTTCATTTTACAGATACTGACTCATTTAACCAAATTTGTCGTGTTCAGTACACTTTTTTCTAATTTCAGAGCTCCGTGCTCACAGAATCCCTGCTCACCGCTTGCAGGCTCACGCTCATAGGCTCACAAAATAGCACCGCTGGTCTATGAGCCTAAACTTGAACATCATGTTTTTTCAAATCTTTCAAAAAATAAAAAAATAGAATGAGAAAATGGGAACAATTTTTTTTTAAATGGATAAAAAATAAAAAATAATGATATTTACTACTTATGGTAAATTATATGTCTTTTGACCATGGATTCAATCCAAGTTCTATAACAGCGGTTTTGAGTTTGTCATTGGTGTTCTCTTGCAATTATTTTAGTCAAAGAAATATCAATATGGAATTTCTATACATGAAACTAACTTGTATATTTACTCAAATTTAAATTTCCATACAAAGGGCTCCATTTGTGTTTTGTCACTTCAAAATCGATAATTGAAGACACAAAGTCCATTACATATTGGAGGCAAAACATTAGTCCACTCTGTACAATTCATAAAGTCTCACACCTAACATCTTCTAAAGGCGATGTACTATAAATGAACTACTTGGACAAATTAAGCCACACCTACTCCACAACATTGATGATCCTAAATCATAGTAGAAGATGCTTCAATTCAATGAAGATGTAGCTGGGAACATGTATGAACTTGTCCTCACATTATTTAGATGTTTTTTTAGGCCTCCACAAGACTATTTTAGGGTTGTTCTCCAAAATAGTTCTTCATACTGCATACCAACCACTGCTAGTCTAAATTTTCGAATTTTGAAAAAAAAAGTTAAATTTTTTTTTTTCAAAAATTTCAGAAAAGTATTAAAAAAAAACAAAAAACAATTTAAGAAAACAATTGTTTTTTTAATTGTTTTTAAAAATAATTAATTAATTATTATGATATGACATGGCAGTCTCTTGACCATGTCAATTTGCTTGCGCGGTAGAGTTCCCAGCGTTTCCATAGCGTTCCCATAGTCTAGGAACTTGCAATCTTCTAGAGGCCTTCCATAACATCTAATTAGTGAATATCCATTTTATAGATGTACCTAAGGGGATTGTACAAGTTCTGCAATTCAAGTATTAATGACAAACTCTAATTGTTGGAATGACCATGCTCAAAAGTCAAGGTATTTACATGCTCGAAATATGTTCACTACTATTGGTAGATGTATGTTGTTGGCCTTGACTTGGTCTTTGAAGAGACTATTTTTCCAAATCAAAGGAAGGGAAGCAAAGTCAATTCCAAGATTGCCCCTTTCATGTTGACTTGTTCATATTCTTCCACTTGTTCCGGTGTTCCACTGTTGGTGCACTTTGCAATTTGATAGATGATTTAGTTATTCCTCATAATTTGGTATGCTTTGGGTTAGTCACTAGCCGTTGATCATATTGAACACTATCAAATTTTGTGACATGATGAAGAGATGACATGAAGATCTTGATGTCATACAAACGAAAGGCAACATGCTAAAATAACAACAATTTCTTTCAATCCAAATTTGTCCCTATGTGAACGTGCTACACCTCTAGCCACTCCATGATCCATTTCCTCTTTGCTCCTTTTACACACTTTTTGATATCAACCTAGGAAAACCATAACTCATCCACCACCTCCCAGAGGTGAATGCATGGTGTCTCAATAACCGTGTTATAAGGTTGATGTCAAGGAGGGGTATGCATTTCAAACTAAACATCACATAAAGTGTTACAAGTGCTTATCTTATTTTTGTATATAAAACTCAAGAACTTGATTAAAAAGATATCTATGTTTTTTTTTTTAACAACCGATCTTGATCAATATTTACTTGATCAATATCTACTTTTAAAGATACACGTATGGATTGTCACAACATTTAATTTTTATACATGTGGACTTTTTTTAAAACTTGAACACATAGAAATTGTTTATAATGACTAATGTAAAAGTAAATGTATACATTGTTTATCTAAAAATGAATTATTTGATGCCAATATCATTTTATTTCATATGGGTACAGACTTTTAGAGTGAAAATTAGGTCCTTTCTTTACAAGTCATTATTTTATGGATTTAATTTTTTTTTTAAATTTCTTTCCTATGCATAGTATATTTGAAGTTCTAAGTGGGCATGTTTTCCAGTCAACCACTTAAGAAGGCACTTTTTAAATATGTATGTGTAAAATTATGAAGGCTCTCCTGAGATGATTCTTCTTTATTGTTTAGTGAATCAACTAGTGACAATCATTGAGACTCCAAACCATGCATCCACCCCAACGACTACCATAATATTCTTTTGGGGCTTGTATCATTTTCATGCAATGTTTGTTTTCAATAAAATTTGTTGGGTTATGTTTCCCTGAAAGTCTAGTTCTTGCAATAAAATTTGTTGGGTTATGTTTCCCTGAAAGTCTAGTTCTTGCAATAAAATTTCCATGTCAATTCAAGCTGTTTGGAATGTTTGGGAGCAATTGAAAGTTCATAATTTAGACAATTTTGGAATACAATGAACTTTGGTGGCTTATTTCTTCTTCATACAATGTCTAATTAAAAAAAAATTAGAAAAGTTGCACACACAATCTAGATTGTGTAATTAAAAATTTTAAATCAATCTAAGAAGTTATGAGTGATTGAGAAACATGTTAGTAGAGGGAGGTTCAACCATAGATGTGTTTCTTGCAACTTTTTTTGCTCTGTTTTGACATTTCAAAACAATTTTGCACACACTAAGTCAATTAATTGATATTTTTTTCCATCAATGTGTTCGTATGTAGGTTTTGAATCACTTTATAGTTTTAACTTTTTCATTGGAGTAGGTTTAGAAATCAAATTTCACCTCCACATGTGTTACTAGGAAAATTTCAGCATCTTTTTTCAACATTAAAACATTATAATCTTGCAATCTATGCAACCAAATGACTCCAAATTTGATTAACCCTTAAAGGGCAACAAGGACATTTTGCATCCTTTGCATGACGAAAAAACTCATCTGGTGAGTGGACACTCACCAATTTTCATCTGTTTTTTTCGTAAAAGTGACCACACATATGTCAATCATTATGGGAAGTCAATTTCATGTCTTTAATTGCTTCCATATTTTTAGGTAGCCCTAACTCTATGAAGATAGTAGTTACAAATCACAATTGCACACCAATAATCCAACAAATGACATAAACCACTACTAGAAAACACCTCCCTCATGTAACGACATTCTAGAAAATCTCTTTACTTCAAACCCTACCCAAATCTGCCATTTGTAACACACCTARGTTTTCTAGGATACCACTAGGGGGTGGGTTTAACGTGAAGATGCATAAATAGACTCCAGCAGACAGATCAACCAGTTTTTCTGCAAACCATATGTTCTCTGTTGTAGACAGATTCTCACCTTYGAGACATTTGGCACAACAGCCCGAAGTGCATAAAACCTTTTATTGAGTTTCTCCCGCCGTTGCCGCTCAGCTTGCACATGGTTCAGAGGCTCTTCCCTGTCATTAGCAGGCTTCCGGCCCCGCTTGCGAGGCAGCTTTGGGGCCTCAATTTCTTTGGGTATTACCTCAACCTCTAGCTCCAGATTATCCTGCGCCGTGTGATCAATAGCAAGCAAACCATTTGCAGCAATTGAAGGTCCTGCTACCTTTGATGGCGTTGCRTGCGGCAGTGGTTTGAAAACAGGCATAGGCTTCTCCGCCATGAARGGTCTTTCAGTGGATAAACTCACAGGAGGAACGTGCAGCTGTTTTTCTTCGCTGCRCTCATTTGGTCTCATCGGTTGAGGGTTGAACATTTCATCCACTTCATAGGCACCATTGTGCTGCGGAAAGGTATGGGAGGGTTGAAGCTTGGGATGGGGTGTCCTATCGATTGCAGGCAAAGATGCCGGCCTATGATCTAGCTGTGGATTTTTCTTTATATTATTCTGCTGGAAAATTGGATGTCTCAAATCTGACTCTACGTTTTTAGTAAGTGGACTAGGGCTAGAGGCCAAAAAGGGAAGGTGATCTTCTTGTACTGGTAATCTACCTACAATATTRTACACGGGCTGTTGTTGTCCTAAGTCTTTCTCGACGTTGGCAGTTGAAAGTATATCGCTCAGGTGGAAATCATTTGTTTGCCCCCACAAATGATCAAAGCCAAAATGAGATCCCACCTTGTCCATGTGGAAGTGCCCCCTTCCCCCAAAATCCGAGCTYTCATTGCTCACTAGACCTAAATCAAAGTTTAACCCCATGGRGGTCACACCTGCAGCRCTCGTTGGATCCAACGGTATACTTGCTTCATGGGGAATAAACATTGACTCATCGTTTGGAAGTGCAGATTGGGACATGATTTGCATATCACCCAAACCCCACATTGGCTCTTCAAACGCCGTCTGAATGTGCTGCACGACTCCCCATCTCTCTTGAATCTGCAATTGAAAGAGAAAACAAGCCTCAGAAAATCACATTCTCTTTCCAAACAACCACACATCATCGCTGGTGATTCAAGAACAAGACAGCGACAACGTCAAGTTCCAAGTTCATCACCCAGAGCTAAGAAACCCTAAACCAACAGGAGACTAAAGCTCACTCTACAATTGGATTCGTCACCTTTCATTCATGCAAACATCACTAAAGGAAGTGCAAAATCACAATTCTGAAGGGCTGACCAAGGATTGCTAKGAAAGAGGCACATTTTTCCAATTTAAAAAAGGTCTTAAAATTAGCCTTWAAATTTCAAAACATTAAAAACTTACCAGATCGGTTGAACCAAGCTCAACCACCCCCTCCGTAGTTGGCACACATAAGATAGTCTGCCGCATGAAAACCGATGAGAATCAGCTGTACGCTCATCTAATATTTCTCAAATAAAAAATCAGACCACTTTTGCAGCGCAGGAGTCCATCAGATGAGTGCAGCAGTGTCTTGAAGTTCATGTACGACAAACCAATCACAATCACAAATATATGTACTTAAGTCATACCTGAATTCCGGCCATCTGTTCTTGGGAAGGACAWAATGCAACCACAAAACCGACAAACAAATCTTTATGAGTATTATAGAACCTTTACCTGTACTCGTTCCTAGTACACCCATACTCTACGACCAAAAATCACAATCTCCAAACCTTTGAACTCCGATCAGAGAAATAATCTGCATAATCCACCATGACCTGAAGATAATCTAAACATGTGAATGCGTTACTCTACTCACTCAGCACGAGCATCAAAGAGCAATAATATAATGTTTCAAGACGGCACATGATCCTATGTATTTGAATAGATATAGGTTGATACTACGTGCACTACGTATCTGAAGCCATGTATCTGAAAGAGTAAATCCATGAATCTCACCTTCGCTAAATTAGATCGTGTGCAGACTTGATTAGAGACCTTGTCGACTTGTATTAGCCATCGGTAGTGGCCAGACGCCAATGCCTGACCAGGAGTACTACATCCAACATAAAACATCGAACTGATCAGGATTCTCTACTGAGTAACTCATGCGACTTGRTCTGCATGCACCTATAAATTGAGAAGCAGTCCAACCGGGAAAAGGAAAGAAGCAGTAGGACCGAGAAAAACATACCCCACCCCGTGCGCAAACGAATGAGCCATAGAAACAAGGTAAAACCACTCCGTGTCTGAGACGTCGTCAGTACCATCATCAACTGAGCACGAAACAAGCGCCTGCAGCTCCCGAAGCACTTTCTTCCGTTGTAACTGATGCTCTTCCGTTTGCTTTTGCCTTGGCTCGACAAAATCGCTCTCTCTGGGACCTTTATAATACCCATCGCCCCAACCCAACATTCTGCCACAATGACAAGTTCGCACATGTTCCRTCAGGATAATAAACAGGATACTAAACCCGTTAGGGACTTGATCCCGTTTCCTCTACTGAACGATCTTACCAACAGCAACACACCGATTCATACACTAAGTTGCCTACCAAATTAGCAAGGGCTGTAGGCTCCACTTGGCTAACTGTCTATGCGAGTGATCTTTGAATGTGATCTTTGAATAAAAAAGGGTTGCCTACTGTCRCCTAGTGGTCTACAACTTGCCACTTTAAATGATAGCATAAGAAATCTTACATAGTTGTAAATATTTGTTCTCAACAGATTTTTTACTTGTGCTCAAAGTGGTGGAGTAGTATCCCAAAAAATCAAMCTCYTACATATGTTAMATGCTTTAATTGATGCAAAGACCCCCGAAAATTAATACTAAAAGTGCCATTCAAGGCAGACCCATTGTCAGACAATAAAAAAAGAACGAATCCCTAACATTCTTCGGCCCCGCCTGCACCAACTAGTACCAACTAAGTAGCACCAATTAGCTAACTGGAATTACTTGCTAAATGCCCGCCCCACCCAATGTGAATAAATTGGAGCTTACTTCTGCTAACTAAATTGCACTGAAAATTCATCTCCACCAAATAAATTAACTCCCAACTTTTGGACCAGGAAACTGTACCACTGGATTAAAGTGTTAATCAGTCCACAACAACCAAGTTGCAGCAGTTAGCTAAATCGAAAGCAAAAGTCCCCATTTSTGATAGTWACCTTCGAACAACGYACTGAAGCTCACTACCCAAGTTAGTTAATAGGAACAACTTGGAKTATGAAACAGAAATAGGGTTGCCTTCCACTTCAAAATGAGAATCAAGTAAAAATTTTGAAGTATTGATGCATTGATGACCTTCCTAAATCGTCACTGAACTACATTCCGGCCTGTTTAATCCAACTTCTTGGAGTCCCAAAATAATAACTACAGCATAGTTTGACTGTGTAACAAGTGAACTACAGTCTATGATAGTTCGGCAAGTGTGCAGAATATTCCAGGATGTCATTATAGAAAGGGCCATATTATATATGAAGTCTGAGTATACTATCAAATAATAAAGTATAGACCTAAAAAACAAGATGAAAATAGCCTCATTCATCACACTGAACTCAATGTTGGAATTAGCCAATAAAACCTTCTCGCAATAAAAGATGCCCTACTTTAGAGCATCCTCAATGCAACACTGCATAATTGAACTCTAAATAAGATCAATGGTCCAGAACCTCCACAACAAAGCTAACAGGTAATGTCCTCCATTGACTTGCTTAACAGGGCACGTGTAAAGGGTTGCATTGAGGATGCTCTTAATGCACTACTCTAATGCGCATGAAAATACTCTGCTTGTGCCCTAGTCCATCGTCAGGCATATTTTCTACGCAAAAATGGCAAAGAAACAAGACAACAAAACCAGAAAACAAAATCGGTACAGCTGAAACTTACGACTCCCCGTTCGGCGCCATCGAGAGCTGCCAAAAGATACCATAAGTCCAATTCTCGGTGGACTCCTCCACCAGTGTGTGCAGCCTTCTCTGTAGCAACGAGTCCGTCTGCTCCGGCCCTGCCGCACCCCCAGTCGTCAGCGCTCCGTCGTCGTGCGCTTCATAACTATTCGGAATCCCGTAGCCTCCAATAAAGGCCTCGATCATCAACGGGTCCGTAGCGTCCCACAAGTTCGGGAGCGCCATCTCCATCATCCCTCCCCCTCCTAACCCTTGCTGTTCCTCCCCTAACATGTGAGCTTCAGTCGCTTCTTCTTTTTCTTCTACTTCTACTCCTTCTACTTCTTTTACTATCCACTAGTAACAACCCCCGACCTGCCAGGGCGTTGCCAAGGTCCTCAAGCCTTACCCTAAGCCTCGCCATCGCCAGCTCGAAAACCGCCCGTCCCGCTTCATCAGTGCACCATTCTTCCCGAAATCGGTCTCAAATTAGAGCTATCAGCGAAAGCATTCTGAGGAAATAGGTTTAAGCGGCTGGTGAATGGTCTTGGCAATGGGAAGGCGATGGCGGTAGAGCGATGCCCGCAGCACAGTGAACGCGGAACCCAGGTACAGCAAGGGTGGAGGGCTAGAGGCCGACCTTGCGTGGAGCTGATATACGTATTCTGTATTTGTACGTATAGATGACAGACGTCGTGGAACGTATGAAGGTTGTCGCCCGGGGGAGGCCGGGACTCGGAGTCGTGTGATTTTGGATGAAAGTGGATGGGGCGGATGGATGTTTTCTATACAGCACGTGGAGCTCGTGGCTCGGAAAATATTCGTTTGTTCTTTCCGTACTTGCTGAAGCCATCCTCTCCAGTCACATTGACAAATGGACTTCAGCGGCACATGTTCACAAGTCCCAACATGATGAGCGAGAAGTAGGTTCACCTAAGATTCACCTGCCTATGACAGGCAGAATTAGTGGTCTAATCTGTTGCAATTTGCAAAAAGAATTCAGATTTTTTTTTCCTCACAAAGAATGTGAAGAATGATGAGAGCATTTGAAATTTTGTTTTTTGACAAAGTATGAATTTATTATGAATTTCTGAAGTAGCATTAGATGTTTTTTCAGCCCCGCAAGAGCCTGTTTCGGGGCTGTTCCGTGAAACTGTTCCCTGCAGAGGGAACCAGCGACTGCTAGTCTGAAATTTTGAATTTCAAAAAAAAAAAAAAAAATTTTTTTTTCAGAAATCTTAGAAAGTGCAAAGAAACTGAAAACTAATTTAAATTTTTTTTTTTTTTCAAAAAATTATTTTTTTAATAATTAATAATTAATTAGAATAATTAATTAATTCGTATTATCTGACGTGGCAATCTCTGTGACACGTCAGACTGTCTATGTGGCAGAGTTCCAGAGTTCCCAATGTGTTCCCACAACCCGGGAACTCGCAGTCTTCTAGACGGTCCAAAAAACATCTAATGGCTATCCAATTGGCCCAAAAGAGTCTATAAACTATCCTAAATCAGCAAAAAGTGTTTCTATATAATCGTCATCTTACCACCCGAAGTAGTCACAACATTTTCTAACATGGCTACAAGATTCCTAACTTAAGGCCATATTTGTTATATTGATACTTTTTGCAGTCTTGTTTTTATCTTTGACTCGAAGATAAACCGCTTCATTTCTTTACTAGTATTTTTTTCTAAATAGGTAACACCAACAACTTTTAGAATGTCATTATAGTATCACTATTTGAGCATTATTTATTTTTGGTTTCAATCATTTTTATTTTTAATGAATTTTCCAATAACTAGCATTTTGTCTCAAAATCTACAAAAAGTCTCAATATAACAAATATGGCCTTACTTGGCAGTGACATGAAGGAATAAAAAAATAACTTCTTATGACAAGTTTATACTTGAAAGGTGTAAGTGTCCTGTAACAATCACTAATAACTCCATGTCCATCTCCCAAGTCATTGATTATGGCCACAAATCAACCTAATGTAGTCCTAAACCCATTTCTTAGAAAAAGTCTATCATGGTTACATATACGACTTTAATGGGTAGTTTGCTAGGAGCTTGTCATGGAAGATTTGACTATCATAAGAGGTTCACCTTAAATGTGACTAAATAAATAATTGAGCATTGTTCCTATTATTGAAGAGATTGTTCTTAGAAGGTGCATATGTGGCAAGTGCATGTAGGTGTCCAAGAGTTGTGATTAGGGCTTTTTTTGGCATTATAGTGCTAGATTGCACCTAAAAAAGGGCTAGAAAATGTCAACAAATCATGAAGTTTTTTGCCTAAAAATTAAACTTCAATTGAATATTTTTTTAATATTGGATGAAATCACCAAATTGTCGATGAAAACAAATTATAGACATATGATATATTGTAAGGTGATATTTCTATCCAGTATGTGCATGAATGTTGAAATTTGGAACTCCACTAATTTAACATTTTATATTGCCACTTTGGCACTTTATAAAGAATTAAAAAAAAATCTAGTTGCGATTGACTATGGAATTTTAGGACCAGTTTATTGTCCCAAATAAACACAACTTATGCATTGAGGATCTCAGTAGGATGCATTCACAACTACATTCACYATTGTTTAATTCCCTGGTCTTTATTTGAATCTTGTTCAAAGTCAAAAAAATATTTCAGACTTTCTTCTTGTAAATTTCTGTGACACCAAAGGAATATTAAGCTTCAAATTTTCAAAATGTTGAACCAAAGGCATGTGTTTTTAAAACCATCTCTATATTCTCATGAAATAATTGCGGATGTACATTTTATCCCAGAATCTAAGAGTTTGGTTTTGAAGAGGGATTATAGTTAGGTGAGTCTTTTACTTGATAGGGGGCATCACACAAATAGATTTTGAAGGGGAAGATAGAATTTTTTGATAACAAGAGTGGCATTTCCAAAGAAAAATTTGAGAAGGAAACGTCATGTTCTATATAAGGTAAGACAACCTATTGGGGTCAAAATTTGGATTTTGGCTTCATGCTACTGTTGAAATTTTTCAATTTTTTCCCCACTTAAAGACAAGTGTGAGAAATAGCAAGTGCAATGGAAATTATATTTTTTCCATAAAGTATGAATTTGCTAGGAATTTTTGAAGTGTTCAGTTTTCCATGGCCCAACAAGGTCTGTCACCCCATAGCCAACAAAATCTGAATCCATGATGGTCATCTCACTACCTAATGCAATCACAATATTTTCTAACATGGAATGCTTAAAAAGTCAATCCTTGTAATGAATTTCACACTGAAAAGTTGGAAGTGCCTTATGTGGTCACTAATCACTCCATCACTATCATGTAAGACATTGATTGTGGCCCAAATCTCACAAAACTAAAAGAACCACAATGGGGACACTTCATAGGTGACCACCAGCCCTTTTTTTTTTTTTTTTGAAAAAGTGCTAGGATGGCGACCACTTAAAATTTGGTGAAGCATTTTATTTCTTTGTACATCCATCTTTTGTACCATAAAACACTATTCAATCAAATTCATATTCTTTTTCATCCAAATTTGACAATTTCATCCATATTTTAAATTGGATTGAAAGTTTTCTGGCGAAAAAAGATTACTTTTTTTTGGCGAAAAAAAGATTTACACTATGAAATGGTGCTTTTTGGCTCCATTTCGCCCAAAAAAACCCCGCCGGTGACCACAATGGAAGAAATAACCGCACTTGTCTTACCTTAAACTCATGAAGTAGGAAAACAAGCAGGCAAAGAGAGTTATAAAAAGATATTTGAAAAATAAAAAAGATGTTTATAAAATTTTCACTTCCAAAACAATTTGAAGTTGGAAGTTGACTTATTTTTTGGTGATAAAAATAGTTGATGTTGGCTTGTAATAGAGGTGCATGTTTTGAAGCGAAACTTGTAGGTTTCTTATTTTGAAATTCAATTTTGACACTTTTATTAGTATGATAGAGTTTCATGACATTTTAATAAAGTATAATAAAAAAGTTTGAAATTGGAAAGGATTGAAAATATTTGACCAGTATAAATAAAAAATTTATCCTTATCCAATGCCACCTTCTTTTACGATATTTTATTTATTTTTTCAACAACCTTGGAATATAGACAGTTTGTCCAGTAGAAACTATTAAAATTGTGTATTATTTAGCTATTCAAAATCACTGTCTAGCTATCATATTCAATGGTTGAAAGTAGTTTCGTTGGGATACAAATAATCCTCCAAATATATTTGATTATAGAGGTGTAGACTATGGCATCAACACACACTGAATATAATCAAATTCATTGGAACTCAAATTTCAAAGAGTTCATGATGGAAATCTTTTTCAACATTTATAGCAATAATAAATATTTTGTTGATAGGCACCATAAGGCACTCTCTTAGTAAAGTTGTCACTTGTACCCTAGAGTTATTTTGCATACACTAAAGTCATTTGCTTATGAAAAGATCACGGAAAAGGTCGTTCTTCTATTATTGACTTTGACACCATGTTGTTAGAATTGTAGATATATCAAGGGATTAAATAATTAGTCTCTATATAGATAATATCTTTTTATAAGATTCAAATTTAAAATTGAAAGCAAAATTGGAATAATTCTCTATATTTCTTCTCTCTATACAAACCGAGGATATTCAAGTTGCTTACTAGGACCAAGGTGATTGAAGGGCAAAGATATTTTTAGTCTTTATATTAAAAATGGAATACTTTAACAATTTGGAATTCTAATGTATAAATTTAATTACAAACAACATTAGAAGGGACTAAACACATGTAAGGCAAAAAAACAAGCACATCAATAACTAATAAAGAAAAGATGAAAGAAAGACAACTCTACAAATAAGTTTTAGACTCAACAAATTCAATCAAAGAACCACTGGAAGATGAATTAGAACTACTGAGTCAAGAGGCAAACAAATAACAAAAACATCCAGATGCAAAAGTCAAATAACAAAGGTTTTAAACACTAAATAAAAATCAAAGTAAATGTTAATTTAAAAATATATATTAACAACAAAACTGTTTGTTTTCCCGTAGAGACCACTATTGATTTTTTTAGAAAACTATGTAAGTTAAAAGATAGGGGCCATTTAATTTAGAGGAGAAAAAATAAACATAATATGTAGGGCCCCTATAGGATTTGTAAAATGCTACATATTCTAATATATGTAATTAGGCTATATAAAAACATCATGTGGTAGGAATTTTTATTAATAAAAAGGCCTTAATAGATAGGGGCCATCACTACAAGAGAAAGGGGTGTTTTAAGTAAGGTTTTAAGTATAGTTCTCGACACAAGATATCAAGTAATGACCTTTAAGTCAAATTTTAGCAAAAAATGACTAAAAAGACATGTGTTTAGGTCATTTTTTGCTGAAATTTGACTTATAGGTCATTACGTAATATCATGTGTCTAGGACTATACTTAAAACCTTGTTTAAAACACCCCTTTATCTTGTAGTGCATGCAAATTTTTCCATAGTGTAGTTAGTATAGATGTGGAAAAATGTTAAATATGATAAAATGGAAATAATCAAGAAAATCTACAATGAAGTGCAATTGACCAAAATTGTGCCATGGTATTATGAGTTTATATATAAAAAAAAATTAAAAATTAGTGTAAGACATTGACAACAAGTGGCAAAGATTTCACATTGCACAAAATAATAGGGAAGCCTATCTTAGTGCGTCCAACAAACTTAAAATTTTACAATACAATGATAGATATTATAGTCCATTGAACTTCAATCTTTGAAGCCATATGTATTCTATCACACTCGTAATGAATGGAATATTCATGGGATAGTTTGAATAGAGATTCTAAAGCCTGTTCTAAAGTATTCAATATCCTAGGCAAAGCATAAATTTTACTCCAAAAGGGCTCGTAGTCAATTATTTGACTTGTTTCAAAGGAATGAAAAAAAAATCATGCTCACTTTAAATGTTATTACCTTTCAATACACGCCATCAAATGGAATGAAATTTTTCCTCACATTAGAGTTATTCGTGAAGTAGGTTAAATTGGGGTTTAAAACGACCACTTTTGTGAAAAAGCAGGTTTCGTAGAAAAGTCACTCGCAGTCAGCATACCAAAAATAGAAGTGGGTACGAAACTTTTTTTTGCGAAGAAATGACGCCTAAAAAAGATTGAACCCCACTTTCGAGGTCCGACGTCGCGGGCTTCTTCGTAGGCGGTGTTCGGTAAGGGAGGAGGTGCCATCGCTGCGGAGAGGGGTTCGGCAAGGGAGGAGGTGCCATCGCTGCGGGGGGGTTCGGCGAGGAAGGAGGTGTCATTGCTGCGGGAGGGGGGTTCGGCAAGGGAGGAGGTGCCATCGCTGTTGGAAAGGAATTGAAATCTAAGTAGAAAATACAGAGTGAGTTGAGGTGTGCTTGAGGTAGAGCTCAAGCACACCTCAACCCACTTTTACTTTCTTTTTCTATTGAATTGAAATCTAAGTAGAAAATACAAAGTGAGTTGAGGTGTGCTTGAGGTAGAGCTCAAGCACACTTCAACCCACTTTTACTTCTTTTGGCTAATTGAATTGAAATCTAAATCAATTCCTGGACCACGAGGATGGACAGCCCGTAGTTTGCAGTTTTCAAAGGAGGTGGGGTCTCCCCTTGTCACCCAATTGTGCGCGCGCAAGTTAGTTGAAGGTTGTTCAATTGTTCCAGATGCGCGGGAGTCTTGATTTAACATGAAAATCAGATCACGTAAGTAGGCTCAACCTTCTACGAAACACTTTCTGGTTGGACATAGGCATACATAGCAATCCACGAGCTCTAACTTATTAGTGAACTTCTCTAAACTTTGGAGGTTGGTACCGTCATGGTTGGCCTTTGTTACAGCCTGATTGAAGTCGAAAGAAAGGCAAATATATAGCAGTACATGAAGGTCCCTAGATCTTGAATGCAATTTGTACATTCGTCAAAGTTGTTCCTACAATTGTCTTTAGAAATTGAAAAATAGAACATCAAACAAAAAAGAATATGAGGTGGTAGAGGCACAAGTTGTTGCAACAGGCTCTCAAAGAAGTTCTTGGTAGCACCTAGAAATCTCCATCCCAACCATATTGATCTTCATCTTCTTTGTGCTTGTCCGGAACGAACTGATCAAAGATCATGCGGCGCGGATGGAGGAAATTTGTGAGTTTGGCAGCTGCCTCAAGGAAAATAGAAAATCGTGGGCGTCTGTTGTCAATCCTCTTCATTAATCTTCGCCACTTCTGTTTCAATCCTCCAATACCCCACTCAACTTGAATTTCGTACCCTACATGCATTTTGTTCCAAGCAGCCACCACTCCTTGATCGACATTCGCAATCATCTCCTGGCCTTGAATTCAAAGCATTATAAACATCTCTGTACCAATGTAACCCGAATCCCCAAGCAAGTATTCAAAGTAGTGGTGCACATCATCATGGGTAAAGTGTTCACGCCATCTTCCATACAGTTCCGATGCTCGCAGACAGCTTATGTCATGGAATGAGCCCGGATAGCCAGGGTCAACATAAATGAAGAGACCATGGTGATCAACAATAACAACATTGTTCATGCAATACATCTTCTTTCTACCATTGAACCACCTACCATGCTCTGGATTCTTCCATGGCTTCCGAATCTTTACCAAGGTACCATCAATTATTCCAATGCATTGTGAAAATCTAGGCACCATGGATGCTAAGGCTTGCCTCTCCTCTGCATTAGGCCACTTGATCTCATCTCTCAAAGCCCAATTAATGGAACTGGCAATAAAAATMTGATCATCTATAACAGACGATYTAGACCAATTCCATAGAAAACTTGGCAATGTAGTAATAGGATCATGCTTCATGTATAATAGGAAGCCAAGTAGTCGTTGTTCCAAACTCAATTTAGATGGATGCCTTAGTAAGATACGAACGTCACCTGTAGATTGTGCATGTGTACTGATAGTAGAACAAACAATCTCACAGAGATCATCAAATTCTTGAATCGAGAAGTTGGTTAGAACCTTGAATAGGCTTGGAGTGGATCTCAAAGATCGCAACACATCACGGACACCTTCGTGAGGATTCACTGAATCTTGTCCACCATCCTCCCATTCATTACTGTGGAAAAACTCAAGTGTGTTCTGCGTTGCTATTTGAATGGCTAACAATGCTTGTTCCTCATCACTCTCTGACGAGGAAGAAGATGAATTCGAGGAGCTGGAGTTGCTCTCCATTCCCACCCCAATAAATGAAAGCAGAAACAAAAATGTACGCTGAAAATTCGGTAATTGAGATTTACAAGCGACAACAGTGACACCCTAAATCCAAATATCCTAACCTGATGCAAGGATGAGCAAATTTGAGGAGCCCTCGACAATCACAGGTGCATGCTGCTCAAAAGCACGGAGGAATTTCCTGTGACACCTCTAGTACTTGGAACCCTAATCGTTGTCGCTACCACGCCGAGAAAGCAACACTGCAGCAGCCGGGCGGGATCACAAGCAGAAGACGAAGTGCGACAGCTGGTCTAATAGAGTAGACGGGTATCTCCTGGGTATCACTAAAAAGTTGCAAGTTTGACTGGAGTTTGGAAACTCCAAATGACTTTCCGGTTCCACTCTTTACCCTCAGTTTTTTGAAAAAGTTCTGTCCAAACTAGAGAGGACTTTACGAATAACTCTATTGTATTACTTAATTCAAACACCTTGTATGTTTGAAATTTTTTTTTCAAAATTTTAGTTTTTGATTTTGGACAATGCATCAAGAATTGGTAGAACTTTTGGGACTTTTCCTCTTCCAAATCTGCCTTTAGCCATTAGGAGTTGATCAAACATGTGTATGCCAAAAAATATAGGGAGTAACCTTCCAAGTGTGTATGTATGTATATATGTATGTATACATATATTCTACATGTATAAAAGTTTACCTTTATATCCTATGCAAGAGATTAATTTTCAACAACTTTTAGATTGCATGATCAGCACTCGATTAAGTTAATTACATATGACATAATGGCTCTTTCGCACTTGGCGCTGGGAAGCAGTGCTACTACAGTGCTCTGTTGGTCAAATTTCGAGGAGGGTGAGCATAGTTTCCTAGACCTGGGGAACCGCAGCATACGAAGAGGAATAGAAATATAATTATTGGAGAGGGGTTCACATTTGCTGTTAACCTTGGAAGTCTGGGCGATGTTTGGACGGGATAAAGTAAGCACTGCTGCCGTGGCATCCATACCATCTTCGCGTGCTTTTGTACTTCACATGGGATTCCGACCGACTCCCCCCTTTGCTGTGCTGAGCTTCCCAACTGACTCCGCCATTGCTGTTTTGAGCTTCTTCCCCAGAAATTTCATAGTAGCCGCTTTCAAAGCAACGACCTTCACTCTGTTTCTAGATTTCCTTCATATCTGCTGTATGTGGTTACGCTGAAAACTGCACTGGAGAGATTTGGTGAGTTTTTCTGTGGCGATTGATGTAAGAAACGACTTCATGTAGACTACTTCGAAGCCAACAGCCTACAATTGTTTGCTTTGGAAGCACACACTTCAAATTCTCAGGTACTTGCAACACTTCTGAAGTTCATTTTTTTGTTTTGCATTGGTTTACTAGCAAACAAATTTGTAGCTTCCATGGTACCTTCACTGTTTACGAAAACTATGCAAAAAAATTTCGAGTTGTGAAATTAAAGTCCCCATGGCTGAAATTATTAGGATGCAGTCGGCAGAAGCCATGCTAGTGTCGGTTTCAGTGCTGCTTTTTCATTTTCGACTAGATTTTTTTCATTTAAGGAATTGCTGCAGCTTCAATCCTTCACAGAGAATGAACTTGTCACTGCGCTTTTGCTGAATATGTTTTACATGTTCGGTACTATCGCAGTTCTTTCACAAAATGGATGATTTGGACTCCCCCGTCAATATTTTGGATATTGTTTGCCTCATTCTTCTTTTTCTTTTCAAAGCCAACAGCACACTCTTGGAAGCTGTCGAAATGTCAGTGGACAATGCCTAGGCAAATAATTTGTTGCCATTCCCGTCTATGTTGGATACAAGCACATTGGTGTTGGATGTTGTATCTCAAGCAACCTTACACCAATTTTGCTTGTAGAGTGCTAATTTCTGCCTGGATGAAGATTTAGGGTTTGGGGTTAAACCTCGTTCTACAACATGGTTTTCACAATTTCTCCTTCACAAGTACGATGACAAGCATTGGGTGGAGATGTTTAGATTTACTAAACGTGCCGTATTCCAATTGGCCTCTATGCTAGCATCTGCAATTAGGAAACATGATACAAGATATCGCCATGCTGTGCCCGTAGTCATTCGATTAGCTTGCGCTCTCTTTAAGCTAGTTCATGGTGCCAGTTTCCTTATTTGTAGCAAAATGTTTGAAGTAGGACAAAGCACAATGTCCATAATGATTTGTGAAGTGGTTCAAGCCATAAATGTAGGTCTACGAAACGAAATTCAATGGCCTATGGCAGATGCTGTCTCCAATATTGCTACAGAGTTTCGAAACCTATGTAGCTTGCCTGGTGTGGTTGGAGCCATTGATGGAACACATATTTGAATTTCAAAACCACGTCATGGAGCTTCAGACTACTTTTACTTCAAATGGGTGGTTACAGTATCAATTGCCAAGCTGTTGTTGACAACTCCAAGCGTTTTCTCAATTTATATGTGGAGATGCCTGGCTCAACTAATGATTCCCGTATGCTGCAAAGGTCCACTTTATTCTATCGAAGGCAATATCGAACTCTATGGGATAATACTCTATCTTTCGACGGTTTTGCTCCATACTTGCTTGGAGACTTTGGATATCCTAACTTGCCATGGCTCACATGTGGTTCCACACACTACAAGAGAAAGGGGTGTTTTAAACAAGGTTTTAAGTATAGTCCTAGACACATGATATTAAGTAATGACCTATAAGTCAAATTTCAGCAAAAAATGACCTAAACACATGTCTTTTTAGTCATTTTTTTGCTGAAATTTGACTTATAGGTCATTACTTAATATCTTGTGTCTAGGACTATACTTAAAACCTTACTTAAAACACCCCTTTCTCTTGTAGTGACATAGACGAGGTAATCATCTCTCAGTTGCTGATAATCTCTTCTACCAAAAATTTAGTTGAGGACGATCGGTTGTGGAGAATGCGTTTGCACAACTGAAGCTCACCTTTTGGGAATTGCTCGACAAATGCAACTTAGATGTGTGCATTGTCCCGAATGTGGTCGTGTGCTGTGCTTTACTGCACAATGTTCTTCTGAAAGAATCACATGAAGAAATCGAACGTCTCCTAGAAATTGTTCTCAGACAAAATGGAGATGATGTTCATGTGGACATTGTGTTTGAAGCTGAAGAAGTACCAGAAGGAGATCAAGAGGACGTCCAAGTTGAAGGAGCACAGCTAAAGAGGATTGAACTGAATGCATACCTGACATTGCAAAGGATTCGTCGATTCTAGAGCACAGGTAATCACCTGAGCATTCACTGCATTGACTCCCACGCTTTTCATGGTACATTTTTTTACTTGAGCACTTGCTTTACTTCTGTCTTGTTCTCATAAGAAGTTTTCTTCAAGTGCATGCATAGATAAACTTGCATTTTAAACAAAAGGCTATGACACTTGGAATTCTAAAGTTCATACAGAATGCTGAGAACATAGTGAAGACTAATTGGTTTAAAAAAATCGTTGAATATTGAATAGGAATTGGAAATATGACATACACTGAGTCCTAATGTACTTTTGTTAGCCACATGTCACTGGAATGATTGCATAGCTTACTGTAAGTCACATGAGATCTTGACATTCATTTGGTTCTTTTCTGTATGCTTTGTTTCCATTTTCTTTGTATAACTGAGTAAAATTAGAATTCAACGCAAGCGTGTCCACATGCATTAAGGCTCAATAATTTTAGACAATTGATTCCCATGTTCCTACAGAAAGCTTCCTCTCATTCATCTCAAAATATCTCATGGAATTCCACTTCCAATGACATAAGTAGGATTGGCTATGAGATGTACAGTACTATCCAAAATGTAAATAACAGAAGCCATGCAGTTGTTTCAACTGATGACAGTAATGATCCGTTAGCGAAAGGTGCCATGGCTTCTGTGATCAATTCTTGGATGACTATTGCAATGTTGTTTTCTACTCCGAGCAGTGACTTCGTTCCTTGCGTGATGATCTGTAATTTTTGACAACAAAGATAGCAAAGAAGTTCTTATATTAGGTCTACTTGTGAGTTATGAGTGGCTTTGATTCTACAGCCACAGAAAGCCACTTTGGTCATCTTCAAGCATGCCATAATTATGGAAATACCCATACTATAATTTCAAATGGTGTGATCCTTATTTAGACCCCTATCGGCTTTCATCGTGTATATTTAACATGTGGCCTACTATAGACGAAAGAGAACCAGATTTTGCACTTGCTGGTGGTCTTCTGGATTTCTATTCGAGCTTGATTTACCACTATGTTCTGCATTTTTTAATAGGGTGACATTATTTCTGTAGAGTCTGCTTTGGGTATTTGTTTGTAATCATGAATTAAACTGTTTTCGTGGGCTTCAACATGGACTTGCATTCTTGTGCACGTAATTTCTCTCCAAGTGTCTGCTGGAGATGTATTTGTGCCTGCTACACATGGCTTATTCGAAATTGTTTACGATAATGACTAAATGGGGACTGTTATCTATTCCACGCGGGCTGGAATAGATCCTGAAGTGAGAGCCCAGGAAATAGCTGCTCTTTCCAGATTTTGAATATTATGTCGGCCAATTTATTTCTTGTTTCCCTGTGTGCAGTACTTCTGTTCGATCAAGAATAGAACAAGTTCGAAGTCACAGTGCAGGAACGTCTTGGCATACTAAGAAGTTCATAACTGTAGAATGATTGATGTACTTAGACTAGGTAACTGAAAGTCATATATTTCTGTACAAATATAAACATAGCTTTATTATCACTATATACATGTGTAGAAGTTATAATACAAAACTTTTTCGTCTTGCACTTTATTCAGTGCATTCTAATATGTCATCATAATTCACTCCAAGATCAAGGTCCGCAAAAGCGTAAAGCCTATATAAACATGCATAATCAAGCGCAGGTAAGACAATTTTTTTTTGGTAAAGTGGTCTTGCTTTGGACTGGTTATGTGGTTTGAGAAGGAGCTTCTTCAGAGGCCGCAACTGCTGAATCTTCATCACGAGATGCCGGCAACTCTACAGCTCCGTCTTCGGCACATGTAATCGACGGAGTCGCTGCTGCAATGGTGGCCACAGGTGGAGGTTGACAACGGACGCAGTGGACCGGGCTTGTTGATCGAACATTGAGCCCAGCTTGGAGTACATGCGACAAGTGGGCAAGACATTGAACCACTTGTCCTTGTTTCTGAACAAAGATTTTAGCGTTCTTGTTTGTCAATCTCGCATTAGCAAACATTTGCTCATCGTGGTCTCGTTGATACTCCATTTGCTGATTGAAAATCTTCATATGGACGTCAATTTTGGAAAATTCAATTTCCCGACCCGCCTCCGCAATACTCTGCAACTAATTTGTCATGGCTTTTCCACTCGCTTTTGTGGCTTTGGCAATGAAGGCGTGGCCAGATACAGCCTTCCGTCGAACACCTGTGCTACCGGACGTTGCACCCGCAGGGCTGTCAGCATTCTCAGAGGAGCTAATGAGGACAACACTCACGCCCAAAGGCAACTTTGACTTCGTTGAAGGCATTGGGTTGTGAGACGGCCCAGGAATGCTGAATCCCGCTACTGAAGTCGAGTTATTCCTCACCAGTTGAGGACTGGAAGACTGAAAGGAACCACTTCGATCCTMCATATCTTCGGTGAAATTGGTTTCTTCAAAGTGTTCGTCATATACATTCACTATAACAAAACATGGTCAAAAAAGCCGTCTCTCAAAAACAAGTGAGGGTCCTTTTACCATGTTTCTATGACATTGGATTCCATTGTTATACGCAATGGAATTCTTCTACAATCACTCGTTTTATTCATTGTCAATCAATCAAAACTAATTTTCTAAAAATTGAATGACTACATATATATACGTAGTGCCATCACATATGTACTACCTTTGTTCATACAGTTCATTCACTACAACAAATTAAGAAATGTTAAAAAGAATTCATTGCGGGTTACTTGATTAATCTGCTATGTTCTAGTACTATAGCAAGTGCGCGCATGTACGTACGCACTGAAATTCATTGGCAAATTGTGACTGCAATTCTCATAATACTGAACGCGGGATATATCATCTGAAAAAGACTTTGAAAGACGTTTCAATCGGACGGCTAGTATATTACTCAATCTGGAATTCCAGAAATTGAAGTTAGAAATTGCAATTAAAAGTATATATTCACTACGTGCGTAGTGGCCACTCCAAAAAAACGTTGATTTACACTTAATTAATTACAATTCCTGTACGTACAAGTGGCTTTCCTGCGTGCAGACTAGCTAGTATAATTTAATTGATGCCCATGACAATACATTAAAAAAATGGATGATCATGCACTTTTCACAAGAATTCATGTGCGAAAAAAACGCATAAGTACACTTTTGCAAAGCGAGTACATGTGGTCACAGGTATAAGTACCTAAATTGATTACGTTCCATTTTTTATTCAAAAGTACATTTATTTCAAAACCAGATGTGCGCAGGAACATGTATGTCAGTAGATTTAGATGCATAATCAAGTAATCAACTACATGCGCGCATGAACATGTATGTCAGTAGATTTAGATTCCTAATGAACTACATGCGCGCAGGACATATACATAGCTTATATATTGGTACATTGAGATGCTTAATAACATGTACAGACATGTTAAGACTTGTGGAGCACGCGCGTGCCTGCCTGCATACATGAGAGGTCTCACGTACAATAGCTACGCATGATAACTTGAAAAATCCATTGACAAAAAGATGGTCAATTCATCAATTGCAATTACTCATGCTCAATGGAACTCTTATTCTAGCCACTTTCAGTTATCACAGTTGCGCACAGGTTTACTTCCATCTGCCATCCACATGTTGCAATACAGCTAGTGACCAATAAATTGCAATTTTATTTTGGCACATTTTCTACGTGCGCGCGTAGTCAATGACTACAAAAGAAATTAATTGTTGACTACGCGCGCGCGCAGTCAATTACTGGAAAAGAAGTTAACTGCTGACTACGCGCGTGCAAACCAAAACGTGATGAAAACTTTGGTAAATGAGAACTTCACTACTGGGGTGCGTGACGTCCATACATGACAGTTGGGTGCCCTCATGCACGGCTACAGCTGTTTATCAATTGTTTCAATACACAGGAATCAACATTCTGTGGTCCTTCACATACCTCCCTTTCCTCAGTGAGTGCCCCGAATTCATCGCGATCAAAGGCATGCTCCAATGTCAGCTTCTACGTTCCGCTCTTGAAGTGCGCATATGCAATAATTCAGGTGTTTGAAGGTACCTACAAAACTTGCAACATATTAGTGCGCTGGAACTTCAAAGGCTGACATAGTTTTCTGCATAACCACGGAAGTATCACTTTCTGTTATGTTTATGCATACATAGAGGACCATCCTTCACCAAACTTTAAAAACAGGCATGAAGAATTACCTTGGGCATTGCTGCGCGAACTCTCTTCTGCAACGTCTGGTTAGTTTCTTTTAAATTCTCAAGAACAGCCATAGGAGCAACTGTCCCTCCCATCACCAAAAATTTGGTACATCCCTTTCATTGACATCGTGCCCACACTTAAAGTCGCCTATTCATCACCTGCAAAACATTTAATGGTATAGTTAAGCCTTCCACAGTCTTCATTTATAAGATATTGAATTGCAGAGACATACTAATCTTTTAACTAACTTCGGATGAATCTTGTCACTATATTAGCTTTCACGAACCATGATTGGTACGTTATCTCTTTCTCATCTCCCTCCACGCACCAAAAAAAAATACTATATTATTAAGTTCAATTCTCCAATAACTCATTCCTAAACAATACGTGTACTATTTTTGGTCAGGGTTGCACACCGCTTCACCATTTCAAGGCAAGCTCCCAATTAGAATAGTAAGGAATTATTTCTACGGTTTAGCAATTGCCAGTACTTCAGAGTTCATGTATTTCAAATTGCTCCATGAAAACAAAAAAATTAAAACAATGTACCTCTGCATCTTGCACAACGCCACCATCACTGTACTATCCTCTGCCTTGTTCTCCCCACACACTTCAAGAGAAGGCCAAAATTACATTATAATAGCATTGCTGTCTTCAATCACACATCCTAGTTTTAGTGATCCTGCACTCATTCATGCAGTCCACACATTCCAGACAACGTACAATGTTACTCTTGACAGAAGGATACTGCCATCTAAGCACTCATTCATCACGTAAAATTCTGTTTTCTTTTTCAAAATCCTCATTCCCAACGTCAATAGGCATGTTCACAATAACGCTAATTTTCTTCCGCCCATGATATTTACCTGAATTGTACTGAAAGGACGATGCTTCCTCTAAGCTCATCATGCACACTCGGAGAAACACTCACATGAAAACAAGCTTCTACATTTCTTAATGAAGATTAAAAGAGAAGCAAAACAAACATTATATAATCAAACCCACTGTCATATTCACCACATACAATTCTACTAAGTAATTCATCACTAACCTCCACTTCCCCTTCTACCCCTCCCACGTCATTCTCACAGAGTACTTCAGAAATGTACTATGGCACAACCCTGTGCAACATGTGCATAACGCATTTTCTTCAAACTTACTGCCACAATGTAATAACAGGCATCCACACGGTGTACGTGTTCACGGGAGATCAAAATACTCCATTGAAATGCTTCAACAAACAAATTTCAAGTCAACTTTCAGAACACGGAAGAAAGTTCAGGTCGCTGGAAGCACAACATGTGGGTGCACCTCTCACCTCTTGTTTCATACATACAAGTTCTATCATGTAATTGGGCTGCACGAATGACGAAGTCTCCTGAAATACCTGAAATGAATATACCAACTCAACCACAACTCAACCGGATACACTGTACAATAAGGACGTTCTGCATTTGTGCATCCTGCAGAGGTTTAGATTAGCCTCCATGATGTATACTCTTCCTGTTTGCATTTCGAACTGCATTTCTGTTTGCATTTCGAACTGCATTTCTGTTTGCATTTCGATCTGCAACCTCTAGGACGCATTCTCTAGCAATGTCATATTCTTCAAAAGTTTGAATCAATGTCACTGACATCGTCACTGCGCTAAAACAATTATTATTTCTCTGATATCGAATCAATCCACGCTCCCTTCCTTCCATCAGCAACTACATAAGCTTATTAAAAAATGCTGCAAAACAAGCATTTCATGCAAACAACATTCTCATATTCTACTGCTCGTTCATAAGGACAATAGACATTCACAAAGTACGGACAGACCTGAAACTAAAAAAGAAGTAGGGGAATAAGGAAACACTTCAATTTCTACCATAACGTTGCTCAGACATTGTATTACATGTTGCTGAACTATACTAGCTAACACTCACATGAGTCCACTTCATGTCAAACAAGGAAAACCTAAAAACTAATATATGGACAGACTGTAATAGAAATATTATCTTTCAGTCTCATGCAACTTCTCCTGCAATCCAGATAAGCCTGTTTCATCCTTGTCGGCTACTGGCAATCAGTACGATGCACGCACAGTTCACGTGTCAGCAGACCTCAGTATTGTTCTCGACACTTTTGACCGCTGACTAGTAGGGTCCAYAGAAGTCGTCAATCGCCCCTTCTTGGCCTCTTTCGCTAATCCCATACTTGACTTCGGCTCCCGAATTCTCTTATCGGTCTGAAAATCAGAGTCACTGTTCACTGTTTCCTGTGACAAAGGCTGCATGTACTCACCCAGCAATCTTGTCACTTTGTCCAGTGGTGGAATCTCCACTAGATGAGAAACGCACCACAGAATAGGGGTATTCGGTAGACCCTCTGCCTGATTCAAGTAGCTTATGTGCTGAGGAAATCGAGAACTCCTGTCGTACATGACAGGGATATTCTTGTACAGCACTCGCACTACAGAGATCATTTGTTGACCTTCTTTGCATATTTCATTTGCTGAGTCAACGCACCTAGATTTCCAATTCACCCCTGCGTACGCTTCCGCCACAACCTTCCCGACATACTTTGGATGCAAAACCCAAACACATGTTCTCGTTTTTATGGGGTGCTGCAGAAACATACGTCATTCAGCCCATTGAAATTTCTGCCTAATCTATTACAACAGAGAATAACATTTCTTACTTGTTGTCACTCTAGAATTTAGTTCAACAATTGCATTTAAAGAACACTAATTACACTGAATTCAAAAGAAGACGATCACTCTCCAAGGGTAGGACTATCTTTGCACACAAATGCCACGTGACAGTGCTCGTAAACCTAAAGAATAAACTCACTGAATTCTTGGGACGACAGGGATATTCTTGTACAGCACTCGCACTACAGAGATCATTTGTTGACCTTCTTTGCATATTTCATTTGCTGAGTCAACGCACCTAGATTTCCAATTCACCCCTGCGTACGCTTCCGCCACAACCTTCCCGACATACTTTGGATGCAAAACCCAAACACATGTTCTCGTTTTTATGGGGTGCTGCAGAAACATACGTCATTCAGCCCATTGAAATTTCTGCCTAATCTATTACAACAGAGAATAACATTTCTTACTTGTTGTCACTCTAGAATTTAGTTCAACAATTGCATTTAAAGAACACTAATTACACTGAATTCAAAAGAAGACGATCACTCTCCAAGGGTAGGACTATCTTTGCACACAAATGCCACGTGACAGTGCTCGTAAACCTAAAGAATAAACTCACTGAATTCTTGGGACGCTTATAAAACTTCAACTTCTTCAAAATAGAGGAGTCCATTTCCGTCACCCTCTGCTTCTTCTGTGCTGCTTGTCTGGTCCTCTTGTTCATTTTCCCTTTCATCTCCTGGTTGCCACTACTTCCGCCAAATTCAGTGTCCAATTTTCTTTTTACAACCTCCCTAGGTAGAACAGGTGGCTCCTCATCTTTGCTTAAATCCTCTAATCCTGCATCTATAGCATTCAAATCTTCTTTCTCTTCTTCCGACCTACTACCAGCTTTTGTGCTAACGTCAACAGCTTCATCGCGCAAGGACATGCTGGAATTCTTTTGGGCTTTTCCTTTACTGCATTCTGGTTTTTTAAGCCCCTCCATTGATTTTCCTTCTTCCGCAATAGCTTTCTGCTTAGAGTGAGACAAATATTGCCCTTGCAATTTACCAATTCTTGGGGTCTTCTGAGTTCCACTTTTGGAGATTCTCCCATCCCGTTTCACTGTGATTCCACCTTCTGTTGACTGACGCAGCCAACCTTCAATTTCTTCGGTGCATGCTTGCCTTGACATGTTCAGAACGCCTTCACTAATACTATGCTTTCCTCTACGCAAAGGAATTAACTCCCCTCCATCGGAAGACGCATCAGAAGAGAGCAATACTGCCTCCTCTTCGGCAATACTCGCACTTCCTGCACCAATCACGGTTGCATATGAATTATGTTTTGCATCACCATTGTCATTCGTGAATATACACCTTTCTGTACCCAATGCATTAGCTGCTGAATCCATTGTAGGGTATTCCGCCCGGGTTTTCTTCAACCCAACCTCTACATTCTCCTTTTCCCTATCGTAGCATAATTCAATGGGTCCACGACTTCGAGTTCCAGAATTCGGCAACTGCTCCTGTGCTACTTCGTCCTTACAGTCTCTCATTTCCGGCTTCTTCATAATACCCAACACTTCAGCTGCAGTTCTAGTTCCAGCCCTACTGGATTTCACACTTTGACTTCCAACCGCCGGCATAGAGGCTCCATTGTCACGCATTTTCAAATTCGACGACGGCTTTGAAGCACTCCTTGCTGCAAAAGATGACAATATGCTATCCACAGCATCATGCAGTTGATTGCTGATGTCTACCATTGGATTCCTGGGTGGTTTTTTTGACGCTGCTGTTGTCGGCATAGGTAAGACATTGTTGAAATCAAAATCCTCCTGCACCAAAAAGCAGACACATTCAATGAAAATTGTGGCTCTCATAATCATTTAAGTAGACACACTACAGTTTCATGACAATTTTCTAGGAGGCGATAGCTCTGTCATTCACTTTATGTTCCACTTACGGAGGCTTTGAAACGGCCAACTGGTGATGAAGAAAGACTGCCATGTTCCCTGTCGTTGCCTTCAAGACCACATTCTCTTTCTGAGTTCTGATTCTCTTTCTGTTACATTTCATCAATCTCCAAGAACAAGTCAATTACAAATATGTACGTCCCTACAACGAAAGAAAGATAGAAATCACACAAACATGAATTGACAATAGAAAAACTGTGATGTTTAGAATTGTACCAAACTAGATATCTCCGAATTTGCATTTTTCAAATTCCGCTTCCATTCGTCACTCCCTTCCGTGGACTTCCACCGATCTACCAATTGCAACCACGCCGCTTGTTTACAACCGTCAGGTCTCCTACTGTCTCCATGATTAATCCAAAACTGGTGATACTGAGCTCTACATCTTTTGAAGTAACCCTTCAAATAAACCTCCACCATTCCAACAGGAAAAGGTTTCAAAACTATGAACTGCCTTCCAACCTCCTTCATTATTTCTTTCATAGTCTCTTTTYCACTGACATCTATATAAGCATCTTGGACAAYAGCATGTGCGGCCAACTTCAGGGCATTAAAAAATTGAGACTTATAACGAACAATGTTCCCTCCCTCATCTTGAAGTAATGTCACCTGYGGTACCCTCCCTTCCGAGATAGCCATTTTCACTTCCTTCGTGTAGGACTTCTCGTCCTCTCTGTGAGCTTTCCGTTGGTTCAAAGATTGAGGAGTATTTGACTTACTTGAATTGTGCATGCCCCGTTCCAAGCCCAAAGTCGATGTTGAAGGCGTTCTTGCCTGGCTATGTTGGGTTTGGTACTTTGAACATGCAGGAGTATTCTGAACGTCCACGCCATCGCTTCGAAGTGGACCCTGTTGTGTCTCCGCCGACTCTAGAGGTGGTGAATCCCGTAATTCAGAACGGTATGGTTTTACTCTCTCATGGACTTGGTTATTCCTGTTACTGTTGTCGCCTATGTGACCACTCCAGAAGCGGGCCCCACCCACGGTACTTTGTTCACGTTCTGCTTCCTCCCTTCGCCTAGAACGAGGATAGAACCATGGTCCACCGCTGCTTGTTGGTGGCCTCGTCGACAGAGGTTGCGCTGTCGCCGTTACTTCGCAGTGCGAAAGAACTRGCGGCCTTTCAAAAAGCTCATGCACCGGAGGACTCGTGTTGTACACGTTCAACCAATCACGATTTTGATTAACACCTCCCCCTTGTCCCAACTGCGAAAGCAAAAAATTCTCCAGATGTCCCCCGTGAGAAGGACCTACGTATGATTGTGGCAGTGCATTCAAAGATCCATTTGGAAACGGTAGATACATTCCAGCGCCTATAAACTGTTGCATGGGATGGACTCCGGATCTGTAACCTGGTCCGTAATTTGGCCACGCATTTTGAAGTCCGTATGGAATCTGGGATCCGGAGGGACTCCTGCTGTCCTGCATGGTGCAAAACGAAAGCACATTCCACTTTGAAGTGTCCTTTGCTACATTAAATTCATCTTCCTTCTGCAACTATTCCAGAGCAGGCACTGAAACTAAGATGCTAAAATCTGCATATGTAGCCATAAAACATTACATCTACGGTTTCACTTCAACATTGCACCAGCTTCATAAATAATTCTTTCGTCCAGTGACAGCGGTTAAGAAAATCACAGCCTGAATCCTTTAACACTTCAATTTCTTATCACTCAAGGTAAAATAGATGCATTCAACTCAAATTTCGATGATGTCAAAGATACAACCTACCAATGTCCCATTGACATTTCTAACA
>VACF01001907.1:0-166685 GCA_006891605.1 Pleurozium schreberi | reverse complement strand
TCTATATAAGTTAATTTTGAATGAATCTTTTTAAGATTTGGACACAAGGTGTGGACTTGGTGGGAATATAACTATTGTCCAATAGAGTGCCTGGATCAATAGATATTGCCCAAAGTTTTTGGAGCAAGATGGGTAATATATGGAAAATTTCTTCTTAACCTCTGATAGCTATGCTATGTAATTTGGTAGTTATGTAATTAGTATGATATACGATGAGAACTAATTAAAAAAAAGAATCCATGTATAGAACTAGAATCTCACTTTAAGAGAAAGTCAATTGTAGAATAAGTATTTCACTCTAGGATATAAAGTCAATTTAAAGTCAAAGGTAAATTTAGATATTTGATTGAGATTTTTGGCCTTGAATAAAGTGAGTCATGTATCTTGTTGTGACTCATTCCACTTTTTAGAAATATTTCTCTTGTGATATGTGGTTAATTTTGGAAACACTAAGTTTAGTTTGAAGGCACAATGCTACATTTGAATAATCGCATATGACGAGATCATAGGTAGTGAATTTCAACCGGCTTTGGAGTTGAGGGGACCAACATTACTATAGACGCGCTTCTAGTGATTGTTGCTTGTAGACGTAGCTTAGAAGTTTTGAGAGCAAAATTGATGTTTGTCTATAATATTGTGTATGTGATATTGCTAGGAGTTCTATAAGCAAACTTTGTGAAATTTTAAGTAGTTTAGTTAACTTTGCACTACGATATAGTGTAAATCTCATTGAATGGCCACCACATTCTTTTGACCTCAATCCCATAGAAAACGCATGGAAGTAAGTCAAAGATCAAGTGCAAAAAAGATGTAGATCCATAGCAGAGACCAAATGTGACCACTAGTGAATTTGGCATGGGAGGATATATCTCAAGAAAGTATCTAAAGGTCAATTTCTACAAGGCCAAACCAAATGCAAGCTCTAATAGCAGCTCAAAGTGATAGTACTTGATGGTAGTGGATGTACCACTTTATTGCTAAATAGTTGCTAGTGAGAAAGACAAAATGTAAAATTTATGTTATAATAGGCTTCTACAATACTATAGCTTCGTAGTGATACCCTATTTGACATTGTTTGTTGAATTGTTTTTAGTTCATGACCTTTGCCTTAAATGTGTATGAAAGAAGATTGCAAAACACATTGAAGCGACATAGAAAAAAAATTTACCTACATAGTGTGAGTTTTTGTAACATGAAAGATGTGGACAATGATGTTTCTTAATTAAATGTGCAATCAAATTTTCAAAAATCATCACAATTATTTTTCAATTAATTATTATGTAAATCCCTGAAAAAGAAATAAAATAATTCACCAAAAATAGAGTTCCTATTTTTGGACATTGAAATTTCACATGTTGGTTAAGATTCTATAAAGCAATAGATTTGATAAGATAGTTTTGATAGGATATTCTTGAAATTGAGCTTAAAAGGAAAAGTTTGAAGGACTTCATAGTGGGGTTGCAAGACTTATTGGATGGTACTGTACATTGGTCCGGTGGAAAAAGCACTAAAAGACAAAAAGTGACCACCAATTGTATTGCTAGCCTCGGTGAGTGGAGAAGTCGAGTTGCAAGCTTCACAAATATCAGTGGACAAGCCCATTGGTGGAGATTGGTGGAGATTGGTCAACTTGAAGAGAATCCACTACGCGTGGCGTTTTTAGTCACTCTCTCCCCACCCAACTGGTCCACATAGCAGGACAATTCCTTGTTTGGCACTGTAGCTTCCTCGGAGAAGCTGCACCCACCCGACTCACATGGCAAGAGACCCCTAATTGGGCTTTAGGGTGTTTGGGACCCTTTTCTTCAAACTTCACCAATTCATTACTTATTAATATGATATCCAAATAACACACGTCTTAATTAATGAATTTCAAATTAATGAATTAAATAATCTTTTGGGTGGCACCGTATATCTTTCGAGATATCGAGTTGCCGAGTAGTAATGSTATCAGATCGTATCTTGCTCCGTTCTTGGCAATTGCCGAGCAATGGTCTCTTCCTGTCTAGTACATACTGCACTGTACTGTACACTACAGCACACTGACTGCTCACTCTGAACTACCAATTCGTGTTGAAACGTATTCTACATTCGGGGTAAGAGATTTACCGCCCATGACACTTAATCCTACATCTGGACCGCTAGTCCTACAATTCAAGGAACTGACAATGATACGCTGAAAGGAAAGCTCCAAACTTTCTCAATAAGTAAACTAACCTTGCAGCCACAGTTGTCAATTGACCGCTGCGAAGTGCCCAAAGCATAATAAAGAGTCAGCTTCTAGTGATGGAGGCGTTCATGTGCTCGCCGCAGAGAAAGAGGCCGCTGAATCAACTTATGCCAACCGGTCCCAGTTGCATACGTCGGAACGTCGCCACTTGATGCCTGGGTGCCAACGAATTCATCATTCGATGCTTGAGGTTCAAACTGTTGCCGAAGGTTTTGAAGATTAACCAGGGGCACCATGGTGGGACGACCGTGTGCACACTGCAGTGTCAAAAGAGAGCAGGATAYAACTGGTTAGAGAAAGAAAGGAAACAACTTTTGAAATACTTCCAATTCATGAATAAAGCAGACGTTTTAGTGAAATTATAATGTTTCAAGAAAATTATCCTCCATGATTCAAGGGGACGTCTCCGCATATTCACAAACTCACAATGATCATAGTTACAGCGGCCTCCCCAAAGTATCAGGAGGAAGCTCTGTAGTATCATTGTGAGTTGGTGACTACAAGGAAAACTCCCCATGAATTTTAAAGAAGATTATGTTTATAATAGTGTCAAAAAGTTTCTACAAAAATCCAATTTCTTTATAAACCTTGTCAAAATATTCCTTTGAAATAAAGTGAACATGTTTGACGTACTTCTTTAAATATTGAAAACGTCAGGAAACAATTACAATGGACAGTTACAGCTGGAGTAGATTCACAAGCGATAGACTGACGAGGATGTTTTTACGAAATCTCCTGAGGAAGAAGAAATTAAATATACGCAACCAAATGTTTAGTTGACTATGAATGACCAGGTCAAACCTGAAAGCAGAGTGATGTGCGCTTGAGGTGGCTGACAAGCTGCCGACATTCCGCAGGCAACAACGGGTCTCCAAACATAATTGCACCTGGYGGTATTGCACCAATTAGGAAACTGATATGTTAAGCCTCACAACCGGATCTAAACTCATCTCCTACACGACCAACTCCTAAGTGCCCAAATGGCTAAAAGCAGCCGTTTCCATATTTACAAAAGCAGAAATAAATCATTTCGAAAAATTGAAGGATAAAAAATGTACCGAGAGAAGGCAATAAACATAAAGTATATCTATTAACAGTAGAAATTTGTCTTGAAATGTACTATGATCTACCGCTAGTTWCTGAAGTGAACTTCACTTTAGATCGAGCACTTGGGGCTAAACTGAAGTTCCCCAAATTGATGTCACCCCATAGGATCATAATACCTCGGCATGACTTGTAATTCAACAGCCTGACTACTGCTGGGGGAGGTGCAGAAGCCCCCTGCGTTGCTCCAAGCTGCAACACAGTAAATCGTGTATTGGTCAATCAATATCATGATGAAATTAAGCAAGAGAATTAAACAGGCAAGCCTCAGTTTTCGGAGAGAGGATAGGATCAGTCAGTCCGAACCTGCTGAAGATATTCTTCCAGATCAGTTGCTGTCAAGTTCACTCCTAAGATGCACGGAACCTGCACATTTAGTCAAACTCTTAAATACAGCCACAAAGCACCAACAACAAACAGATAAAGCAGAACGTAATAATATCATGAAAGTATCTGAGAAGGGATGAGGAGGAAATAAAACATACTGCAGTGAGTTGAAGGTTGCAAGTTGTGCTCTTCCGTAATCTAATTAAGCAACAACACAAGTTGGTCATTAGTTCACACCATCACATCACACAGAATTGAAGACGTGGATAAACTTTGAGATTACATGTTTGCCTTCAAGTCTTTTGAGGACATATAAATTTTGATTACGACCTTGCGCAGCTCTTCCTGCATCCTAAATACAACGAACACCTATTTAGTATGTCCATAAATAGAGAGCGATTTAAGTGATTGGTAATGAGAATTTTTTGAATGAAACTGGAGTCCTATCAGTGGGGACTGAATTTGAAGCTAGTAGACGAAATTTCATGTTGTTAAATCCCCCGATTGTCTATACACATAAGAGAAGCGACCCAACATACCTCAACGAGTCTGTTAAGATGAAAGAAACATCGGAATGAGCAAGAGCCATGCGCACAATCCGTTCCTTTACGGACTGCAGTAATTTTCGAGAGCTACAAGATCAAGACAGAATGACAGAAAACGTGAACAATGGTATACTTATTAAAGAAAGACACGAACTGTTTCAACTCTCATTTCCTTCTCATTTGAACAAATGTATTGATTAACTCCATACACAAAAGGCACTAGAAGAAAAAACCCAAAAGGTATCCTAGTATACTTAGTAACGTTAAACCCTGCCAATTGTAACGTGGCTCAGTTTCCTAAAACATCTCTGGGATTAAGTTATCAACTCGTGGTCATAAATGAAAAGCATCTTCACACAAAAAAGGAAATATTCTCATCACTACGAGTGACAGGTCGGCGGCAAAAGTAAGAACTGACCTGGAATGAAAGAGCCTTCTTCGAACGGGCTGATTGTAGAAAATATCTCGCATTGTAACTGGAAACAAATCAGTAAAATAAKCTCAGCTCAGAGAACGGTAGGAAGAAACCAGAACACAAAGACCACGTAMACTCTCCTCATCGGGAGCTTCACTTGCAAATTCTCCGCATCTCCTCGGAAAGGCATGAATAGAAAAGGAATGAGCTAGAGCGGGAAACAKGAAGAGATTGCAAGTGCAACGAAACAGAAACTTTATCGGCTGCAGATTCTACAGTAGTAGAAAACTCACCCCAAGAGGTACTCCAGAAAAACCTAGATGCGTAATAATTAGCCGGACTTACGATAGAAACTAACGTAAATGGAGTTAAAATTGGCAGGGTTTGAGGCAAAGAGGTCTTGAGGGGTGGGGGTGGGGGGTTCTCCTAGACAGMAACACTTGCAAAGGACTCACAAAAACAAACAAAGAAAGGAGGTATGGCAAACCTGTTGTGCCCCTAGCTCCTTTGTGACTGGAAAGCCCCAGAGAAATGGTGTTGCTACCCTGTCAATAACGGAAGATTCAAAGGACTAATGAAATCAAATCCAGGACCGGAGCAATAACAATTGAAACAGCAGTGCTCATAATCCAAGTTTTCGTGAAGAGTATCAGGCATTGTAGAAGCCCAGATAAAGCACCAAAACATAAAACTAATGTAAGAGACACTAAAAACACTCAGAGAAGCTAACCTGCATGATTTTGCAGTACGTATGAGGACAGCCTTGCACTCGAGAGGTAATTTCTAGAATAGACATGTCCGCAAGAGAACTGAGAGCCTCTCCACGAAACCCCAACGTCGGAACTCCCGCTTCCAATTCATCCAGCGTCCGCAGCTTCGAAGTGGCTAGACTTCAAAACACATGATGGTCGTGATTACGGCAGTAGAGTCACGGGGCTTCCAAATATGGAGCACCGAATTCATTGAGCTTAAAATTTGAATCTCTAATACTTATGGAGGATTGCTATAAAAGTACATGACTTAGATACACCCAAAATATGCTTTCTACTTTAAAAACAAATAAATTTTAATATAATAGGCTAAATCTATGAAGTCATTAATATGATACATATGATATTGAATCCTCTTCAACTTGACAATGAGTTGGAAACATTTGATTGCCAATAATAGGTTACCATTAGCCAAGGCATATGAGATGGTAGAAATTGATGCTTCATCATTCTAGTATTTTGGTTAAATATAAATAAACATCTTGCCACTATCATGATGCTTATRTATGATTAAACTTTCCTTGTTTTTGCAACTTCCCTATGTCTCCCATAGGAGGAACTCATCATTGTTCTCATGAAATTAATAACTATTAATAACTAAAATTTCACTTCCTTTCCATCTTTGCAAATAATCTTTCTTTTKCAAATTATACACAAATGAGCCTTATGCCACTACAAGGCATTTTCATAACATGGAATTTCAATGGTTGCAATTTTGCTTCCATTTTATGTTAACAAAAAGGCAATCCTAAAATGATTGAGTCTCTAAAATTCAAATTCTAGAACACAAAAAATAATTATAATATAAAGGCCAAATGTTAAGGGTTAAGAATATTTTTTTGCATTTAGTTTAACCCCTAAAGGACCATTTGTCCCTTTGCAAAACAAGGTAGATTTTGGGCATATACCTACGGTCTCAATCTTTTTCTTGATTTTTTAATACTTTTTTTGTAGATAGAAAAACCAATTAGATTCATGGGAATATACATTTTTTTTCAAGTGGTGCTCGGGAACAAAAGCTATGCCCAAAGCAACTCAACATAAGGGAAGGGGGAGAGGGGGTAGCAAAAACAATTTTCAAAAATTTTAATTTAATTTTAATTTTTTCTTTATAGTTTATATTTTTGTCTACATGAAAAGGATTGATTCATTCCAGTTGGATTTGTTATGAGAAAGTTATGGACAATCTTGATTTTCAGGCAATTAAAACATCTTCTTGAAAAAAAAACTTAAAGGATTAAATTCTGAATGCAATTTTTACAATTAAAGAAAAAAATGTTCCACATGGTTTAGTTCGATTACTAGAACAATCTCACCATTGGGATTAGTGCATTTTAATTCCACCTTTGAGATATTAATAATTTTCCTTCTATCTTGTACCTACTCTAATTCAACAATTTTTTAAAGGCTAAAGATCAAGTTTTTTTAAAAATTTATTTTTCCCCCTACATTCTCAACTCAATTCTCCACGAGAAAGATTTAAAGCTCAAAACTCTCTACTGCAAAAAATTAAAGTTAAGAAGGTTCCAAGTCAAATAATCTAGTCCCGCAATGTGCTGCAAAACCTATTTTTTCACTTTAAACGTAGATATCTTGCATTTGTGCTGCAAAACCTATTTTTTCACTTTAAACGTAGATATCTTGCATNAAAACCTATTTTTTCACTTTAAACGTAGATATCTTGCATTTGTGCTGCAAAACCTATTTTTTCACTTTAAACGTAGATATCTTGCATTTGTGCTGTCAAAAATTCTGAAATTTTTTCCACACATTCTCATACTAGTTAGGTGTAAGATCCTACAATTAGGTTTGCTAAAAAAACAATTTCCAATTTGTTTTACTCTTTGCTATAGATATGGCAGTTTTGAGTGTTTTTTCACAGAAAAAAGGCCTTGGTCCTTTAGGGGTTAATTACAAAGTTTCGTAGACACCAAAATGTGATGCCTTGGGCACGTAGCGGTTAATGCCTATTGCAACMACGTACACATTCTTAAGTTTAGTTCAGGCTAATCTGATTTCCAGAAGATAATACATGCCCATGAAAGTGCCTACGAAAGTGCACCTGCAAGAAGTGCTAATTTGTCTCTTTCATTTTCCAAAAATAGTTTGGAATTTATCCCCGGAGCTAGACAAGGTATCAATACAGATGTCCTCTGACTCATGTGRCACACAAGAATACCCAAGAATTTCTCTTTCCCTTTCACAAGTGACAGTCAAATCCAACAAACGGGGTTTATCTTACACAAAGGCTCCAGAAGAGTTCAATCTGCCATCACCATTTCGCAAGGATGCAAAGGGGCATCTCATTCCTCCTTCGAAGGACCAAGCCCTCGATACTTGAAGACACCGTATCCAGCGGCAGCCACAAGAAACAACCCTACAGTTGGAGTGAAGGAAGGATACAGGGACTTTACTAAAAATTCGTCCCAATCTTCCGGCAAAAACCCTGCACCCCAATTGAGCATGCACACATTAGAGCCAGTCAAACGCCTTGAATATGCAATTCTCTGKTATCACATTCCTCTGTGCTCACACGGACCGAAGGGAAAAGTTCAATACTCGTAAGAAGCGTACAAATGTGATGATCACGGACCATGCATAGAGCAGTAGCTATCTAGTAGAGAGARAATTTCGCAACATTGGGAAATCATTTGCTTTTAGATTGGCAATCTGTTTCAATATGAAAAGACAACTACGATCCTCTACTACGGTAGAGATAACTAAATGCAATACCCCAAAACCTTGCAAATATTGATATTGAATATGTACACCATCTCAAACACTGGAACTTCTGTCAAATTTAGGTCATGAACAAATACATTCTAAGTCTTGTGTGCTTCTTGCATAAAGGAATCCAGATAATCCTCTTCGATTTTGCAAAGAAGAGTTTCTTGAATCTGATCACTCTAATGTGCTCTCACCTCTTGAAGAGAATGAATACCTAAACACGTGGTCTCTAGAATGAAAGCAAAACTTAAGACCACGTCACAACACATTCCGTGAAAGGTACGACGTGACGATCACCACCCGCGGCAAGAGGGAACAAGGCAACAGGGGCTAATTCATTGCCGCCACGATACATTCTAGAGAATAGTTGCAGACAAGTCAGGTGCCCAATTGAACCTGTGAAGGAGCCTAAAACTTGTGGGATCCATACATTGAACAAACTGGAAACAACGCCAACAGTAATTTTCTGGATGCAGGCCCACACAACACTGGAAAACTTCTTGACACAAGGTTGGGTTGGGCTTCAGGGGGATTGGATTTGGGTTGCCTGTGGAATTGTGAATTTTAGCAGCTCCTCCTGTTCTTTGTGGAGTACTTGATTTCAAATTGGAATTGGATCTTGATGACTAGCTGAAGACAGATTAGGGTTTTTTTGGTTAATTTTTGACACAACTGAAACGGAATTTCATTGCAGAAARAAGAGCATACCAGCCAGCCGCAAGCGGCCTGGCGGAGAGAAGAAAGAACCCAWCCCYAAACCCGGACAGACAYAGACGACAAGCACGCAGGACRACACCAGAAGAGGRGGCGCAGCGCGGGCAGATTAGGGGTTTCAGATTGCGTGAATTCGGAATGCGAGATTATCTTCCCTCTTCTTTCTGCTTCTGCGATTGGGAGCCCTGGATTTTTGCCGCTTGCGGTCTTCTGAGTTTAGGGGTTTTAGAGAGGTTTTAGCAGCATTCTGCTTTTCGAGGTCCAATCATGCCGGCCTCTGGGGGCAAGGCGCCATGGAAGACTGGGAAAAAGGCGCTGAAGGCCAAAGGCGTTGGCATCGACTTCAAGGTGCACTACCGCTGCTTATCATGTCATCCAGTTTTCTGCATTCTGTGTTTTCGATTTGACGGGGKGTTTGTCTGCTTCTTGTTAAGAACTCGGGAGATGCTTTGGTTGGAYCTGAACTGTGAGAGTCCAGCCGAACGAAGGTCAATTGGGATTTCTTTTTGTCTAATTACTGGTGGAGTTTTAGGAGGCGAACTGAAAGAATTGTGTGCCCAATGTCATTTTTCACAGAGAGTGAAGTCGAAAGTCGGGAGGAAGCTGCCTCCGCCAACGAATGCCACGAAAACAGACTTCAAGTCGAAAGGTAATGTACTGTGCTCACTCATTGTCATGCTTCACAAGGCCCTCAATGAAACCTCTCTAATTGCACTGGCCAATTTCGTGAGGGAGGTGTGAGAGTATTGTGCGACGTGGTATGTGACATTACAAAGGGAAGTGTAAGACCCTCACCTCTGGGACCCTCACCTTAAAACCTCCGATCCCTTCCTACTGTTCTCCTTCATATTATCACGATTATAATGCAGCCTAGAGGGTGTGTTAGTGTGAATTCAAAGGGAGTTATTCCCGACCTGAACTRTACCCAAGATTTTGATGCTATGTTAGAACGGTGCCAAAAGAGTGCAATTAGGGAGGTTTGGGTGCATCCACCTGTAGCCGCCTTGCATCTTTCTGTTGCATGATCTCATATTTTGTGCTCTATTGACGAGCCTGCATGTAAGTTTTGTCCGGTTGCTGAAAGTCTAAATATGGTTGCGATTGCAGCCATTGTAATACCCGGTCAGAGTGTGGCRGCTGACAAGGATGGGGTTGCTGTCAACCAGCGGAAGCAGACTCTCAAGGAACTGCTCACTCAGAGTATGCATTATAGTGAGCGGGTCCGCAAAGGTAGATGCCCAGACTCATGCCATGATCACCGTCCTTATGATGTCTTCCGCTATTCGGTGCTCATCTGGTTATACAATTTTGCTGCAGAGTCATTGATGGGATTGAAGGACCTCTTCGCTCGTTTTCCTACCGAGCTGCCGATGCATGCYATGGCCGTTGTAGAAAAACTCTCTCCTCGGATCACGGACTACGATAAGGCGGTTCGGCAAACTCTCCTTATGCTTTTGAGGACGACAATTCTGCCGGGTCTACCTCAGGTTTTCTTCTCTGAACTATGTACACATCGAGACATATTGTTTACGTAGAGAAAGGAGAAAAGAGGAAGCCCTCTCTCTGGATATCTGTGTATTCTGAAGCATTGCTTGTTTTGTAGGGGATGATGGCACCTCTCGTACCTGGGCTGATGGCTCATGTGAGCAGCGCAATGACACACCTCCTGATTGATGTTCGAGCATCTGCATGTTCCTTCATGGATCTTCTTGTTCAGCATTACCCAGACCTCGTGGTGTCATCCTTTTCTGGCCAGGTCGAAATTCTTACAGTGTACACTTAATTCTCACTCGCCACTCTCGTCTCGTAGAGGTTCTTGCAGTCATCTGGGCCGCTTTTGCGGCGCGATCTCTTATTTTCGTAAACTCAGTTGGTTATTGGTCCAAAATCTCATTTTTTGAGTGTCCGATGTTGCTACTTTGTGATCAGATTGTGCAATATTATTTGGATCTACTTGGAAGAGGAGGTGTAAGCGGACAGGCTGTGAGCCGACTAGGAAATGTGCTTAGCAGCCTCGTAAATTTCTTGATGTCGTTGAGAGCAAGCTTGTCCACTCAGCCTTYCAGTTCTGCCACCAATGGTACTCAATCTCACTGCTGGGGCCAGAAGTATTCTACAACTAAGCAGGTCAGTGTRCAGATTATAACTATTATCTGCTGCCTCATGAAAACTTATCTTTAGAATTGGAATTCTTTGAGGAAACATGCTGCCCATTCCTAACGGTTCCTGACTTTATCGATTATACATGTTCCAGGAGGGATCGACTGAAATGAGTGCTTTGCATGGGCATAATAGCAGAAGACCGGAAGGATATTTAGGTTTTCAAGGAAAGCGTGTCGAGCATGGATTTGAATCTAGTCAGCCTACTGATGGTCAAGCAAAGGGCACTGGTATGTCCTAAGAATGTTTCTTTAGATATGGTATCTGTTTCCAGTTGTCTTCTTGCAACTCTCCTGCGTGTTGAACCAAGAAAAATCCACCCATGTTCATTAAATAAATATTTGTTTATCAGAGGATGTTTGTCGTACAGCCTAATATAGATCTGTTGGAGGCTCACGTGCTAACAGCACATTCTGGCAGGGTCAGCACAGCAAACAGGTGTGGCATCCAAGAGGGTTCAAAATACAGGTATTCACGCTTTTATACTGTTGACTTGCCACGTGATGACGACTTGAACAAWTTGATCACTACTRTAAGAATGAGAGTAAAAGTTATCAGATACGTTGATGCTTAAAATGTTTCCATGTTTGAAGAAGGAATCTTTGTCTCAACATGGAGATATTCATTCGTAGAGTGATAGATGGCGGCTACTAAGTCTCTGGAAGTCAATTCGAATATATTTGCTGCCACTCAGGGTCGTTCTGCCATATGTTAATTCTCAATCTAGTCGTTCATGTTCCAGCTGCTCTGAGAGCGGACTAATGCGTTTGATGTGGTCCAACCTCCAGGAGTTCAAGGACAGATTGTTGTATTGGCGGCACCTCTTGTTCCAGTGATGATAGACTGCTGGGCTGATTGTGCACCAACAGTTTGCTMTGGTCCGATGCCTGATGCTGTTAACCTCAGTTGCATGGTCTCTATCACTCAAGCTCTCTCTCTTCTATTTGAATGTTTCAGCCTTGAAGGATGTGCACGTGGTTTGCACAARTCACATTCATTGTCCTCTTTTGTCACTGGTGAAGAAGACTGCRAAATGCGAATYTGGATGAGGCAACAATTTTTGTCAGGCTTGCAAAAGCATGTRCTAGCAGCCTTCCCTGTTTCTGCACCTTCCATACATCTCCCRGCCAAGGTTTTCATCATTTCTCTCCTTCTTTTCCATCTTTGCATCTAATGTATCTTTTCCAGTGGTAACTTTAGATTGAAAATTGAAAACTTGCATTKTCTTCAGGTGGAGGAGGATTTGGTAGCTTTGAATGTGGGAATTTGTGAAGTCATGCTGCATTTGATCGTGCCTCCAAACAAGGAAACAGAGAACATAAATGAGCATCATGCCACTCTCGTGACTCTTCAATATTATGAAAGTGCCTTATATGGAATGGTATGTCTTTGCAATTTAGTACTCGCTTATTAAGTTTTCTCATTGACTCTTGCTTTGCTATGCTTCATTTGTTGAGCGCCTGATTCACGAGTTGATTCACAGGTTGTACATCTCTTGTTTTAGATGCAATGCAGAATCTTCTAAATAGCATACTATTATGAAGACACCTCCAACTTCAATAATTATGCAATGTTAGAAATTTGGGATGRATTTGAATTCTTTGCTTTTAGTAGCTCCTTTAAGTAACTATTTGATTTTCCAGATGCTGCCTTCATCAGAAATGGCTGCAGGAGTGGTGGATAGCAAGCTTGCTGAGCCTCATCTAAGGTTGCTCATACGTCGTCTTCCTGGCCTACTTTGGTGTGTCTCTCACGATTGGGTGATCAGGTTGTTACAGGTATGACCTTTTGTTCAATTGTGGACCCTGCAATAATGTTCATACTCTTGTCTCCATAGATTATGTACGTCCAGTGTGTTCTTATTTTTTCTTTTAAATTTATCGCTCTTTGTTGGATAAGCTTCATTAWGGAGTAGGTCGGGGCGAAGGACATGAATAGCCACATCCTAGATTTTTATGCTGAAGGCTGTGTGCAGGCGTTTACAAAAGTATTTGAATCAAGCAAAGCTCACTCTGCTATCAAGCTTTCTTGCTTATCTGCAATGGCCGAGATTCTGTTGTCAGTAAGGAGCTGCCCCAATTCTGAAACTTGTTTCTCAAGTTGTTTTGACGGGCTACTTTTTTGATTGCAAAGTTTCAAATGCTGAGCACATATGTTGCTTTCTTTAGTACACTAACTAGAATTATGAGTTTTGATTTTGAGCACCTTCAAATATCGTAACCAGTAAGGAACCGTATGTTTTAATGCAGCAAGGCAAGGGAGGGAAAGTGGACGTACCTCTTCAATTTCAGAAGCAGTGGATGCAGTCTCTGCCGCGTCTCTTATGGGAGCTGAAGCATACGCATGTATCTGTTTCCCAGGTTCGATGAGTTTCTGCTTCCCTGTCGATTTTGGACATGGTTATGCTKGTGATATCAGCTTAGCTCACTTGTTTTCTGAGCCGGAACAAAATTGAGGCGATTCGGAGTAGGGGATGCTCTTTGATCTATCTGTCACATGGCAGGGAATATGCTTTGGCCTCCCTTATTGTCAGCCCTCAACGTGGGAGCTCTTGAGTGGCTTTGGCATTCGGTACTGACATCTTCTTTCTCGTTCTCTTCAGGCAGTGTTGCAAATGCTGTTACATATAGGGCGATCTGCACCAGAAGGTTCTGTACTAGCTGAAGAATATGCGGCACTACAGCCTCACATGATACCCTTCTTCTGCACATTTCTAGCTTCCACTRGAAGCGACGGGCAATGTTCGTWCTCTGCAGAGCCCATGAGATTCCTATTTTTGTCTATATGGGACAATTGCAAAACATCAGTTTTGCAGCTTAGATTGTTTCAGTTCATTCTAATGTTCGTCAATTATAGTAGTGGTGCAGCCTCCTAAATTTCCGAAGGGCCCTATCGCAGGGAAGTGTTTGTTTGGACCATTTGTCAAACTGCCAAGGGACTGTCAAGAACTGGCGGTTGACTCACTGTGTTATTGGAGAAACTTCTCAAGCGCATTTCTAAAAGCAGTGGCGCACTGCTGTCTCTGTAAGATTTGATCACCTTGCAGTCATCATCTTTATTTTTTCGTGCACTAAGGTTTTGTGCGAACTGCTTCTGTCTTTTCTTTACTGCTGGCCAGAGCTATGTTGTCATTTTCGTTAAAAGATTCGAGTGGCTTTGTATCTGCTGTGTCGATGTCGCCTCAGTGATTTGAAACYTATCTCCTGAGCTTCTTTAGACTCTCAGTTGAGTTCTCACTTATAACTCYTTTTCTTGGCAGCCGACGAAGTGAGCTCAGAGGTGGCAAGACGGGCAGTTGAAGTGTTTCAGAACGTTTTCATGCGGGGTTCCTCAGGGCTTGCTGAGCATCTGAGTTTTCTAGTGACGCTACTTGCTGGCCATACTACAGCTCAAGGTTTTTTCCTACCCTTTCCATGCCTGATGTCTTAGTTTCCTGCACAGGGTGGGTGATGAAAAGAAGAAACTCCTTACAGTAAAGCAGTAATTCATGAACACTTGTATTTTCTGAGCAGCTGGGAAAGAATCRTTGGCTGGAAGCTCTTCCAAGGCCCGGATCACGTCAATCATTGCAAGCGGAAATCAAAGAGCAACTTTCGTAAAAGGAAGAATAGCGCTCGCTGGAGTTGTTTGCAGTAGTCTCACCCAACTAGRAGATTGCAATCTTGTGCTGAATCTGCTTGCTCCTTCGCTCCTGCCAGAGCTCGTAAGTGCAGTGACATTCATGGTATTGGGTTCACGTAGTTGTCACATTTTGCAGAATCTTATTTCGTATGCTCCTTAATGGTTATGTTCTGAAAAATTTACCCTTCAAATGTATAAGAACACTTGCTTTACTGTAATGTTCCTTTGCAGGTGAACTATCCCTCCTTTTGTTCTGTGCACAGTTTCCTTTGTGCAGTCGCTGTGCTATGCACGGATAAGAGAAGTGACTCGTCTGTTCTGCCTGAAGGCTTGCAAGAGATTCTGCCAAAATGTGTAGCCGAATTCCTAATCTCTATTTTCAAGGTCAGTAATYAACCAACCTTTGCCTTACGAGTAGTTTTTGGTTCTTTGCATGATATGAATGTCAGAGCTGCATTTTGTGAATGCAATCTGACTTTTGGGACACTGAACTGCTGAAAATTTGCAGTGCGAGAGCCCAGTTGGAGACGTCGAGCATTCAATGGTCCTCTATCGGCCGTGTTTTGTACTCATTTCCAGAAGTCAAGATTTTACTGACGCGGTGTTGAAAAGTGTTCAGTCATTTCTACGTGAAGGTATTTCCTTCTCTCCGTCCTTCGTAGCTTGCTGTAAACGCTGTTAAATGTCTGAATTGCTTGGGTAGACAAGAAGTTCATAGCTGTAGTTTTCGATGCTTGGAGCGTCGAAAAATGTCTTGAACAGGAGGGGGATCAAGAGGGGAACAGGAGGGGAACTTATCCCCGTGGCTTTCAGCTGTTTTGAGTGATTTTTGTTTTAAAACATTTAAAAAAAATATCTAGGGCTTTCTCCCGTTTTCAAGAGGATAATGAGACGTTAGAAATGTATTATTTGGATATCTTATGAGTACATTATGAAGTTCGGAAGTAGTAGGTCCCAAACACAAACCTAGACTATCCTCATTGCACAGTCAAATGTTTGCAAGTCACGTGTTTTCATAGTACGTGCATTGTAGATGATCAAAGTCAAAGATGCTTCCATTGACCTGACGATTGTTTACAGAAGAATCAGGTTCTTTGCGRGTCAGTCACAATCATATTTCTGTAGCCCTTGCATTGTAGTAATTGTAGTTGTGGTGGCCTGCAGTTTCTCAAGCGTCAACCGCAGATTCTCTGGAGGATATGCGCGCTACTGCCCAAATGCTTCTACTKATCTGCAAGCAGGAGAAATTGTCAAGAGTCCTCTCCAGCTCAAAGGATTCGTTGAAAGCAATTCTAGGGACTTTTGAGGTGAGATATCTGACCCCTCCTTAGATGGAAGTCACACAGTGGGTTTCAGCGAACCTGTTAAATTCCAAATTTCATCCCCATTCCCTTGCACATTTGTCCCTCTTTTCTTGACACCACCGAGGGTTAAGTGGCCAGTTCTTCTGTGTTTTCCATGCAAATTTCATCGTCTGTCCTTTGTCATCTCGAGTGCTCAATGAATATCGGTTTCAGAAGCTCGTTCGTTGAAGACACTGCAAGCGGACCATGCATTGAGATGCGGGGATCATTCTCTCAAATCAACTGTGGCTTACGCGATTTTTCTCGTTGTAGATGCAAATCAGTTTGGAGCACCAATCAGTTTGAGTCTATATTTAAGTGCCACATAGCCGAAACTGGTTCTATTTTTTCTATCTTCAGGATACTTCACGTACTAACTGAAGCATGTGTGCACTGGGCGATGGGGAGCAGACATATTTCGCGGAGGATCGCGGCGAGAAATGGAGAGCATTGTATARTCAGTTAGACATAATTGTGTCCGCCTTGTAAGCGGTGCTGTTGTGGTGTTCTAGCATAAACTAGCGCAAGAAGTCAAGGTTGGCAATCGCTACTGTACGGTACAGTAGAGTGCTGGGACTGTGAAAGAGAGAGACGTGAAAACATGYGAAATATCYAYAGCATCAACGAGGAACCTTACATTGAAAAAGTGTGAATTTGTCCGTGATGCGGTTAACTTACCGTGCACTTTGCGAGGTCTAGCAGCGAATGGCGGCTATTTTCCATCCAACAGGGGGCTTCATTCATCCATCCATCCATCCATCCATCCAATTCATCCAGTGCTGACCTGCCCACTTGGTCAGTTGGTCCCATGCCTGCATGCACGCTCACCGCTTCTGAGACTAATCTCGTCCATCCACGTGCAGATACATCCAAACCTCTCTAATGTCACAACTTACGTGGGATTGCCTTGTCCGGAAGCATGGGTTTCAGAAGCGTGTAACCAGGCACACTGATAATGATAGTTAGAGTTKGCTAACACTAATTATGAACTCGAATACTCTGTGGTAAATTTCAAGAACTCTGCTAATGTCCAAATGAACATTGATTGTCAACTAAATTCTCTAAGATAACCCTAAATGAGTACCGAGCTTGTACCAAATTGGTATTCAATATTATTGACTTAAATGAGAATTAGAGTCACTTTAATGACAGTTAAATTAACCCTTGAACGTCCAGGTGGATGTTTTGTGTTGGATGGATGACAAAGAATCAATTTGTGTAGGATAGTGAGTAGGAGTGCAACTATTCATCCTCGAAATTTTGTGTGGAAAGGGGAGAACTTGTACAGTACTTTGACCTTCAATAAGTACTTTTGGATTATTTTAAACTACTGACCACGGTATCAAAATGGATGATTTCCGCGGCCACCAGCCCTCCTTCAAGTAAGTAAGAATGTAGGGAACTGAATACAACACGCTGATTTTTCATTACTCCGTCGTGTACAGTGCTACTGTACTACTGTAGTGCGGCAACACTAATTTATTCATCCCTCCATTGCCTTTCGGTGGTCTGTTCCAATGCGTGGTCAGTAGCGTTGTTCTTGCCCTCGTACAGCACAGCACAGAAGTGTCGCTATCTCCGTCGTCAATTCGCTCCCTCCTCCTTCACATTCTTCCTCTCCCTCGATTGATTCCTTTCCTGCGATTTCAGATTCGACCGCCGTRACATTTCCGAGGCCGTCCTCTTCATCTGGAGCTTCGCTTGGTYCAATTTGGTGCCGAGGCGAGGTCGGGGGAACAGTTTTCTTCAGGACTGAAGTCCCTGGCGTGGGGTGAGCAAAGGGCAGAACTGGAGATCTATGGTCGAAAATTTCCGACACGGGACAAGGCGCACGACAACATGAATGCGGGGGTCTCCGGATTCAGTAAGTGCTACCTTTGAATGGAGGTCTTGTCTTGTCTTGTCTTTGTCTTTGTCTTGGGGTTCTGTCTGGATCGCCTTTCCTTGCTAAATCAAAACTTAGACCTCKGTTAGGGCGTTCTATTTCTACTCCGGTTTTCAATTTTGAAGTCCTTGTGCTTGCTGTGTAGAAAACGCTATTGTGACCAGGGGCATGGTGGCGGCTTGCGGAGCTCTTTCTTTGGTCCTAGTCGCGCGAGGAGATTCGAAGTTATGTAGTATTTCATATCAGGTACATTTTAGTAAGATTTACAGTCGAGGTTTCGCGGAGTTTTTGTTGTTATTTGCCACTGGCAAAATTTATAGTCGAGGTTTCTCGGAGTTTTTAATGTATTTGCCACTTGCAAAAATTTAGGTTGGAAAGTCCCTCCTGTGCTGAATCTTCTCAATTCGAAGTCTTGGAGTTCTGTACGTTCGGGGCTTGATGCTAAACTTTGTCATCGAATTTTATCTCCATGTGACACTTCTAGTCATATTTCAAGTCACATTAAAGAGTTACAAACACTCGCAAGATGACGTCTGTCTCTTATTGCYAAATAATAATATTTTGTGTCGAACGTAGTTAGTGCAGATGAGGGTTCTGTAAGGTAACTCGCAAAGGAAGATCCTCCGACTTCTACTGTAATTCAGGAATAAAATAAAAAATTTGTAACGTTTGGCAATCGTTGTACTGTATTTAGAACTTAAGAACAGAGCTTATGAAAGCCAGTATCAGAAATACATAGTGCTAAACGAAATTAAAGATTCGAGTAAAACGGAAGATTTCGTGTTGTGGTAATCCTGGGGTGAAAGTTCAGTGGGTTTGACATGTTTTTTTAAGAATTTTTTTTTTATCTCACAGTGTATTTGCAGCCACCCTGTGCAAATTTCTCATAGCGTTTCCTTGCAGAAAGTCTTTCAGAGATTGGAATTATGGCGGCTCGTAATGGCACCCTTGGTGTTCCCATCTATACCAGAGCTGATTTTTGGCCTTTATCTTTTATATTTCTTTCGAGTTTTTGAGAGGCAAGTTGGGTCGACTAAATACATGGTTTGTCTCTCTTTCCCTCGTCCTCTCTAAAATTGGGTTGTGCATTTGAATTTGTATAATTCAGATCGTAGCAGCTCATTGGAATCGGGTATGGGGTGTGCATAGTGTTCGAAAGGTTGGCTATTCCCGTGGAGATTGATGTGAGGCCATGAAAATGTTGGTCATAGCTTGTTGGTATGCATATCTTGTCTTCCATGATCCAATGTAATGACATGTAGTTCTCGGATTGAGACAGAATATAATTCAGAGTGCGGGTATTTGGATTGAAGTGTTTGTATTTTGTTTACTAATCCTCAGAAATCGTCTTGTGGCAGTTCTTCGTCTTATTTACAACAGCCATCACGACATTTTTGGAGCTTGTTTTTATATTTGTCTTGAAAGGTAACTTTGCTTGATATTTCTTTCTCTCRGTCAATCATGCATGAGGCTTGTTATAGCACCACTCATACATCAATAATTACATAGATGTTAAATTCTTCTTGGACGCCAGGCATATTTCTAGAGAGTCCCTTGGACCATATTAGTCGTCTTGGGGATGGCCCTCGCGTTTGTGAGACGGRCGGCGCTTGGAGATTATATCCAAATTCTTTGGGTTGTTCGTTTAGCAAGGGTAAGAGATCAGATTACGGTTCATGATTTTTCTAATTTTTAGTGACATTGTAGTTCATTATCTACATCGAAATTCTTTTGTTTCGTTTGAACGTAAACCTTTTTGAGAATGGCCTTTGACATATTCAACTGTGGTTGCTGACAGATTTATCTTATATTTCGAGTATCAGAATGAATTCAGGACCGATTGGATTGATATTCTCATCTTTCGTATCCTTTTTCTTTGACATCCCGGTTTCAACACGCGTGAAGCTGCTAGGGGTTGAAGTTTCTGAGAAGTCGTTCGTTTATTTTGTGGGCCTTCAGGTTTKAATCCACTTTTCCTGCTCAATCGCGTGTTTGAAGTTCAAAAGTCGTAACAGCTGTGCAATTTTTTTTGAGTCTGAACTGCTGCGTCTTTAATGTTGTGGAGTTTCTCTAGCTAGCTTCTTAATGCTCTGACTCTGTATACTTCTAGAGGCAGTTTGATGGTCGATGTTTTTGGTTGCTTGGCCTCAATTAAACTCTGTCGTTGTCCTTGCAGCTTCTATTGTGGTCATGGATGCAATCTTTGATACCAGGACTTTGCGGAGTGGTTGCTGGCCTCATTTACAGATACGATGTAGCCGGCGTTCAGGAAATAGGAGTATGACACTATCTTTTTTCATGAAGTAGTAGTCTTAGGTTTCGACTCTCCTTTGTCTGTGTGTTGACTCCATTATGAAAGAATGCGTTGGTGTTTGGATTATATATTTGGATTGTTATTGCCTGGCAACGAAGTTGTATGTGGTTGTTGGTTTTGCAGTTCTCGCCTGGCGCTTTTGGTAGAATGGCATGCAGAGTGGCACCTTTCTTCTCAGGGATTTCTCCCGAGATGGCGCGCAGAATGAATCCCTGCATACTCGCAGAAACCGAATCCAGAGATGGTGATCCGCATGAGGTGGGTGGAATTGGGTAATTTTTATTTATTTTTTGTTAAAAGGGCTTGCCGCCTCTCCTAAAGTGATACGTGCTGTCACTTTTGTGTGTATCTCTGAAGGCATGCCATTCATATTGTATGGTCAGACCCTGAATGATAGGGCAATGGCCTTCCTTTGAAAATTTGCAGACTGAGTCATGCTCAAGTAATCTTGGAGAGCACTTGCAAGCAATCCCCTGCGCCTGGTGTCGTTTCTTACTGCTTCTTAGTCAATGGCTGGATACTGTAGAATTTGTGCCTAGTCGTTGAAAATTTATTCGATTCCTCGGTTTATTCTTTGCATAGCRTTGGTTGTCACGTCCCGTTACGTGTTTAGAGTCACCCCGTTTCCTTATTCTTAGTCCGTTATGATAAACAATCTGTTGGATACACATTCCGCAGATTGTCTCTTACAGGTCMTAAATTTCGTACTGAGAAGCAGGTTGTATGTTGGATAACATCCTGTTTAGCAGTGAATGTGTGCAGTGGGAATAATCCAAAAATTCAGTCGCTTCATGTGTGTTTCGTTTCTTGGGTTGTAATTTGTGTGACAATTGCGCAGGTGAACGCACAAAATCGTTACTCTCTGCATGGTTGGAATGCAGAACGGAGTCTATGCAGGTGCATCGACTGTACAAGTCACCGAAGGGAAACTGTCCGAGCCAGTGCCTCTGGGTCACAATCGAAAGGACACAACTTAGCATTTTCCCGACAATGCCTGAWCGAATGACCAAGTTGTGGCTCTAGACTATTTGACTGGAAGAGGACACCATGATAGTACGCCATGACAACATTTTCTGACACCCTGGGGTTTCGTATTACCGACGGTGACATGCGGTAGTTCATGATTATGTAGCAAGTGTGGAGGATATTTTAGAATGTCGTTTTGGAAAGAGAGGTGGGAGTGTAATCTTACTAGCAATTACTTCTTTGCAGACTGACCTGCAATGTAGTGAAGTCTATCGTATTGTACAGTACAATTTATTGAAGAGTATGATCGCCACCTGAGTGAGGAGCCCACAAGTGTATAATTAGCTATGTAAGTGGTGGGTGCTGTCAGATACTTCGGTCGAGCTGAAGACCTGTTATGAGGCTCCCTTTTCCAGTCTCCACATGGAGTGTTGTCGTGTCTTACTGCCCAGATGACAGTAGTGACTTTGACAGGTTAATACTGGTTATTGACAGCAGTATGTCTGTTTGAATTGCAGTCTGAGCAGGCCTTTCGACCTGCTGTTCTGAACAAGAATGAGTTCATCCAATATAACTTAGCAAAGCCGTGTTGCCTTAGATCTACTGTAGTGGRATGCTATGGCTCATGTTTTTGCACTGCTGGTCTCTGAAGCAGTTTTTGGATCGGAGACAATTGCAATTGTATTCTTCGGTGGTGAGTTATCCGTTGTGATGAGAGATGAGAATTTTCACATGAATTAATGGATATAATGACAAGATGATGGAGTAATAGCACTCACTGGCACCAATTTTGCTAATATGCAAATTTACAAGGCACACTAATATGGATGTTCACAATGTTTTAAGGATGGATTCAAGGTGTGTTTGCAGTAGTATTTGCTTGACCCCATGCTTGAATCAAGGCACTTGGTTGTTTATCCCTGAGAGCTCCAAAGTCTATATTTTGGATGATGAAAACAGTGATTTGGGAACAACAAAAAGCAATTGGAAGTGCTTCCTTTCTTAGGGCTTAAAAAGTGAGTTTTTTTTTTTTCCTTGATAACATACAACCTTCGAGGGTTGCAGCAAAAGACTCACATGACACAACATCCATGACCATTGGAGTTTTTTGAACTGGAATTATATATCATAGGCTTCCCCATTAAGACACAAGAAGAGGAATACAAACAAGACCACCATGCAAGCAATGTCAGCATGGAGAATTGAAATGCCAACCTTATGAATGCACCCAGTGGTTCCTACCACCTACGCCATCACCTAGGGTAGTGTAAGGTCATTTCAAACCAAAAGTGAGTTTTTCATGTAAATGATGATGAAATTTAAAAACGAGTTCAACCTCACAAGACTATTTTATGGTAATAGGGAATTCCAACGATCCAAACCATAGCATCCTAAAAGTGAGTAAAATCTCATGTTGCTCAATTGCAACATTGTAACTTATAGTTAATGGTATATTTCCAATTTCATGATAACAAAGAAGCAAACTTTGTGAGATGTTTTGCACTGGGAAATTGTTCAAGGCATCTGCACCCATGCACGCCATATGTGGTCTCAACAGTTGCTTGGATAGCCACTCAAAAGGGTACAACTACCTTCTTTTTCACTTTGGATCAATTTCACTTTGGATCAATTAAGTACTGTGCAAGTTAAGTTGTCTAAATCAAAYTGGAAAGATGAAATTACATGTGCCTAAGTAGTGGTACTAATTATGCCAATGTAAGCATTTCTTTTCTTTAGCTCTTTTCAAAATTTAGTTATACAAATAGTAAAACACTCACATCCCCAACTTCTTCATAATGGATAGGGTTCAAACTTTTCTTGAACATCAAGGCAAACCACTTCAAGGAAGTCATAATATTGTTCTTACATATTCTACAATAGTCATGAAAGTAATAAGCCTATAAAATCACAAGCATCCAATTTTTGTACAAAGTACTCATCTTGCACAAATATTSTATCCATGATAGTCAAAAACTAGGAACAACTCATGTGTCTTGCTCGCAAAAAATACTTGGGCGATAAGCACACCAGTGTATGAAAAAAGTAGTTACAAATCATCCGCTCATGCATTTCATGTTTAAATCTCTCTACAATTCAAGCTTTCTTGGAACTAAACTTCAAATCTATGCAGTTGACTTCCTTTGTGAAAAAACCCTAAACGTATTAATAAATTGAAATTAATGCCATCATCTTCATTGCCCTCTAGAAGTAGTTTCCTAAAGGCTTGAAGACATTAGATGTTTTTTAGCTACATTGAAGGATTGTTTTAGGCTGGTTTCCTATGTTGTAACAGCCACTGCTAGCCATAATTAAAAATTATTAAAAAATCATTAAAAATTAAAAATTAATATTAAAAATTAAAAATTAATATATCTATATATTTATAAATATATAACTAAAAATCAATATAAAAATCAATAAATAAAAATTCAAAAAATAATATTTTTTTTAAAAACTTTTTTTATTGTTTGACATGGCAGTCACTTTGCCACATCAGCTAGCTGTTGTGGCTGAGTTCCTACAACCCAAGAACTTGGAGGAACTTGAAACCTTTTAAACAACCCCTTCTTGTAATTTTCAGGGGTGGGTGGGAGGGCAAACAATATGGGATATATCCCATATTGCGCTTGTATTTGTACAGTATCAATACCCATATATATTCCAATACATATCCGTATCCGTACTATATCCGTATCGTATTAGTACCCAATCCCGTATCTGTATCCGTATTTAAATTTTTCTGAGATCAACGGTTGTGAGGGGGGGGGGGTTGTAATTTTTTTTACAAAAAAACAACGGTTCTCGTTTTTTAGCAGGGAGGGGGGGTTGTTAATTAATGCAAAATCTGTGACTGCCACTTTTCACTGGATAGTGGCATGAGTCCATAGACTCAAAAGGTTGGGAATAATTTAAAATAATGTAGTGAAGCATATCAAATTATTTGCTTTGGTCCTTCTAATTTGGTTGTGAAGCAAAAGGATAATAGCAAAGAAAGACAAAATTAGTTTTGTTTTGGGCCAAAGCAAAATAAAAAAATCATGAGAAGAGTTCATAATTGTCTATTTTTATGTTATTTTATCATTTAATGTGTATGGCATTTCATAGTGGATGGAACCACATGAGACTATATGAAACGAGGAATAGGGGACAACACTATGAAAACAAAAATACAAGTCAAACTTACAAAAAGATTGGGTGAATGATGACAATGACTATCAGATTAAAGCTTAATTAGAAAATTGACTATGACAATGTTGCAAGAAATGAATTGAATAATCAATTAGTGGAAAAATAAAAAGTAACCACCTACGTAAATACATTTGCTATATTTGAAGTTATACAAGCTACTTGAAAAATGAACATTTACCATGAGTAAGGTTACTTTATATGTTTGTTGTTTTTAAGAACACTTGATTTTCAAAACTCTATGGCCATGTGCAACTTGAGATGGTTTACTTGAAAATAGTTTTAAGTACCCTCCTTCACTTGAATTGGAGTAATAAGATGTTGGACCTAAGAACTAAGTAGGCATTTAAGGACATCTTATAAAGATTGCAATTTATTATGCATATTGGGATTCTTTTCTTGTATTTGCTTTGATTTAGTTCATTTTTAAAAGTCAACACTTGAATTAGGGTTAGGGTTGGGACATTGCCAAGCAGATTCAATCCAAATTGTTGTTGGTGTATGTGCCGTATTTGTCATTCAATACATTCTTTTTGGAAATATTGTTTCCAACAACCTCCTGTTCACGCACTAAAAATTATTGTGTTTTATTCTATTCCTGGTAACAAAAACATATATAGTGAATGTATCAAACAATGTTTTATTATTCTATTTTTGAATGGAGTGAAGACAATGGCTCCAAAAGATAGTGATGGAGCTGAGAGTAGTTTGGATCAACGAGATGGGGCTGAAATTGTAATGGGAGCAGAGGCATTGAACAAATTCCTAGTGGTATTRCAGAAGTTTGGATTTCCAACAGGCATGTTCCCCGTTCCAAGTGTGGACGAGTTTGGATTTGTGGAAAAGACAGGAYTCTTTTGGATCAAGCTTCCTAGGCGCCATGAGCATCTTTTTTCAATGGCCAAGGAAGTAGTTGTGTACATGCAGGAAGTCTCTGGTAAGATACGCAAGGGTAAAATYACAACATTAAAAGGATGGAAAATGAAGCCCATTGACCATAAAGACTTATTCCTCTCAAGTTCGACCACGGAAATATGGTTGGATGACCCTCCCTCTGGAAAAATTCATTTCCAAATTGTAAAAAAAGTTTCATCTTCCAAATCTTCTAATGWTGTTCAGTCATTTCCTCTTGATGTTTTTGTTGTAGGTGCACAATAATTCTAATTTTGATGCTTTTGACTTCCTCATTTTTTTCCATGTTTGCATAGCCTACTACTACCCTACTACTAGCAAGGTATTGATAATTCACTACTACCAGTAGTTGCCCTCTCTTCTTTGAATTGCAATCTCTTGAGCTTTTGATGACTTTTGGAGTGGGTTCATATATTCAAATTGATTTAAATGGATAGTAATGAGTAGATTTATTTCCTCAATTCCCAATACTAGTGTTTTCTCTAGTAACAAGTAGTTAGAAAAAATTATATGATTGTGAAAGATTCTTATACTTATTAAAAAGATGCATAGAAACATATCTAATATTGACTACAAGCTMTATTTTCAATCATCTTGTTTGCCATAATTGTTTGGAAGAAGACTAACTATAGAAGACAAATGTGTAATTTCTATGGTTTTATCAAGACATAGAGTTGTCAAGTTCTACAAGATGTACATTCAAATTGTGCTCATCATCAAAGTAGCGACTTTTTACGTCTTGAGTTACATGTGAATTGTGTGCCTCATTAACAATGGAGATGGACTTTGCACCTACATTAAAGTTGGTTAAGACAAATATAAAATGCCAACTTTACTATTTGCTTGTCCATTAGTATAGTGTTACAATTATATTTGATCAATGTAATATCAATTTAATTCAATTGAGTTATATATTCAATATGGAATAAACACTAAAAATCTTATAACCATGATAAAAATAACTTTCAGAGAAATATAGAGCATGAAAAGTACACAAATACACATTGTAATAGAAAGTTTATGGCAAAAAATTCTTAGATTATAGAATGTTRCATAATCAATTATAAAATAGGTATAAAATAGTGGTTACATCAATTGTGTAAAGATTTTGCAATGTGTCATGCTTCTTGAGTGCTTGGGAGTATTGGGTTGAAGTCATCTTAGAGCAATTACGTACTTGTGATGAATTTGACATAATTTGTTTGACATCATTGATACATATACATTGGTTTTTTTATAATTTTTTGGTTGCCTTTCTTTAAATCTGTGTTTATTTATTACACAAACTATCACTGGATTTTGTAAAAATCATTTATCAAACTTGAAGATTCAATAAATCACTAAATTTAGTTCCTAAAAAGATCATTTCAAAAATTAGGTTGAACTTGACTTTGCTTTTAGTACTTAGTAAAACAAAAAATTGAGAAGAAAAAAAATTGTGTTCTTTGATGCCTMTAGATTCATAATTAGATGTTTTTTGAGGACTCTGAAAGGTTGTTTGAGCCTTGTTCCCCTCGTTGTTTCCGATGCAATAAAAGAACGGTTTTTTGATAAATCCTATTGATAGGCATAGCTATGATCTTTTCCATTCAAGTCTATGTCTATATGTTAATGTTCTTGTGTAAAATGCTCATGCTAATTGACCCCATATTTTATAAGGAACGTATGTTCAAATCAAACAACCACATCTTGCATAACTTAACGATAGGTGAGTAACACAGTTCTAGCACTCATTTGTCAAGCATATGTCAAAGTGCAGAGACAAGTTACATAGTTGCAAAGAGAGATAGTATATATAACATATTATGTACATAAATCATAGTTCAAGCTCACGAGAGTCCAAAAAGTGTGTTTTTGAGTAAAAGAAGTGTAGGGTCATTGCAAGGAACACCGGTCCTATTTTCCGTCACAAACACTGTTGCTATCTTGTAATCTTCAATAACTTTTGAAGCAAAAAATTCCGTAAACTTGAAATTTTTATTGGAGATGCCTAGCTTGATGACAATCATATCTTTTATTTTTCAAAGAATTAAAAAAATAAATTTACATTTAAAAATCATTTTTGCTAATTTGTCACACTTTGAGGTTTAGAGGTTTTCATTACGTTTTGAGTCATTTAATTTAATGATTTGGAGCTGAAATTTTCATGGTCTATTAACATAGTAGAAAAGCATAGACCTACCAAAGGGAATCTAAAAATTTATTATTTTATGTCCTCTACATGAGTGCAAACAACAATCCCATTACACGGTTCTAAGACCATTTTTTTAGTGAAATCTCATCACCAACAACTCTTCCCAAATGGAAAATTTTTAGTTTTTGAAAAAAATTCTTTTCCCATTTTTTACTAATTAAAATGTCAAAGTACGTATTTTCATGAGATTTTGCACTTTTTTAGTTCACCTAGTTAGAAACTTTTTCTATGCTTTTCCTTCCTAGGGTACCTTCTTCTTAAAAGTATATACATTAAACATATTTTATATATTTTCTTAAAATTGTTTTTTCTAATTTTACAGTACTCCCAAAAATTCATGAGTACTATAGCCAAAGTGTACAAAAAATGGCAGGTGTTTCTTGCAATGACCCTGTAACTATCATGTAATTCAATTGTTTCCTGAGGTAGTGAGCTTCACTTGCATCCATGGTAACAAACATCAAAAATTTGAAGTTATAGGCCATATTTGCAAGGTGTCTACAACTCATGGACAATGTGTTATAGTTTTCTCATGGAARAAAAGAACAATTGACAAACCTTCAATTACCAAAACACACCAAAAYATATGCAAAAAATACATAAAACAACTTGGCTTCTTGACTTGGACTAGAACGATGCCATCATTCACTCCTTGTATTACACACCCGCTTCTCAAGTTGTAAGTAAAAAAAGCCTTTGMAAAATGTCAAAACTTAGCTCAACAATTCACTTTCTATGGTACTTTGCAGATCAACATCCATAAGCTGAATAATAGCTTTTTAAAGCAAAAAGGCTAGCCCATACCATCTACATCTATTGAATATTCCATTTTTGCAATCCACGTAACTTTAGATTTTTGGAAAACAATACCATGTGACTAGTCATTATTCATATTGGTTTTTGAAGGCGAGGGTAAATTGACCCCTTCATTGCCCTGAATATGGATGGATGGGGGATGAAGGGGCTGTTGCCTGTCGGTTCCTTGTCCATCTTTGACCTCCTTGCCTCCCTCCTACCTACTCCCCACCCGCTTCCTCCAATCTCCCTTCCCAACCTCCCTTTCCGGCCTCCCTTCTAACGTCTATGTGCAACTCTATTGTTGTAGTGTTCCAATATATATTGCATCGTTTTGTGCTTCTCCAAATGCTCTTTACCGAATATGCTCCATATATTGAAGCTCCATGGATGTTTGAAAATAGGATGCTCCAATGTAGAAACTCTCTTGTTGTTTTGTTATTGCATCATTTCACTCTTGTTGAAGCTCCAAGAAATGTGGATTTGGAGCTCCATAGAAGAAGGATACGTTTAAGGTTTGGAGTTTTGGAAGTCTCTATTGCGCCATTTTGTCACCAAAGTGTTTTACAACCACGAGAGACGATCCCAATTGCTCGCGCATCCTCACAACAGTAAAATATATGCACTTAAAAGTGCGCAAGTGTCAATTTGAGCGTGGTTTTTGTATCATTCACATTCCTTTAGATTTGGTGGAGTTTAAAAAACACTTGAACAAGGAATGTATCTTCATGAATGTTTGAAAGTTGAAGAATGTGAATTCAGAAACCTCTCTTTGTGAAAGATTGAATGCGTAACTATATTTYTTYTGAGAGCTTGTTTCTTTTTTTCACCAGGCCAMTTGKGTATTCYRATRGAGTTTTCATTCTCYACCACGTCTACACAAGTATGTATATTAAAGACTAGACAAAACATCCAAGGAAACACAAATGTACACACTCCTAATTATAGTGTAACCATAGAGCCAAATACTTATTCCTATCATGTTTGGATTCCCCCACAAAAAAATTGTAACARAACTTTGGACATCTCTTGTTTAAGCAATTGCACCTTTTCAATGTGGCTGGAATCATAAACTATTCTAAAAAGGACAAATTCTTCACCACCATGGACGTGAGAGCTTGTAATCTCAAGAAATTAATGAAAACCACCCAAGTAAACATAAACCACAACCTCTCAATCTTGTCAAACCAATACTCGTCAAACCAATACTCGTCACGATGCCAAGCCTTAAAACTGCTAACTACATAAACTACAAGAGAAAACAAAAAAGCACAAAGCTCTCATCAATCACGGGTGAATGCAAGAAAGACTAATACTATTTTGCGTCACACTTGGAATGACAAAGTGGCCATCCACTATAACTTTTCAAGTATGAACGCAATTAACTTGAAATTTTTATTGGAGATATCTTGCTTGATAGCAATCTGATTCCTTATTTTTCAAAAAACTTGAAAAATCATTTTATATTTAAATTTAAATTTAGCTAATTTGTCACATTTTGTAATTTAGGGATTTCTAGTACTGGGGAGTACCCAAAATTAATAATCTAGAGCTAATATTTTTGTGGTCTATTTCCACACTAGGCGGTCATGCATCCACTAAAAGAATTTAAAAAATATATATTTTATGTCCTCAACATGCGTGCTAAGAAGGCTCCCTTGCGCGCGCACTTCTGAACATTCAAGATGGTTTTAAGTTCATTCTTTTGGTGAAATCTCTTTATCATAAAGTTCTCCCAAATTAAGATTTTTTACTTTTTTTCAAAATTACTTTTCCTATTATTTTCAAATTAAAACGTCAAAGTGTCTGTTTTCTTCAAAAAATAGGTCACTCTATTTTGTGAATAACTTTCGACCTAAATTCTTTTTGGGTCTCAAATTTTGGTGACATGATATTTATGGTATTATGCTAATTATCCAAAATTTATTTTATTTCTAAATTTTTTTTTTTCCAAAAGGTCGCTAGTACTAGCAAGTACTAGTGAACGCTACAAAAACTGGGTGGTCTTTCTTGCAATCACCCTCACCAAGAAAGTGAAAAAGCTATGGCGTTTCTTCACGCATTTTTTACAATTTGAGCTTAGACCTGAGTGCGCTTTGTTGTGAAAGAGGTCAAAAGGAACCTTTCCTTACTAAAGGAATTGCAAGATTGCTTTGTGGTTGTGAATGGAGGCAATGGAGGCGTATACTGCTTCCATGAAGGGAGATTGGGAAGAGGGTTGGATGGAGGCTGGAAATGGGAGCAAGGGTGGTAGATTAATCAAAATTTAAGTCGTAAAGCCCTGAAAAGAATCATTTGCTTGTTCTCCATTTGGGCTACATAATGGGCAATTATATCATCATTTGCATCAGTTATGTTGTGGTTCCRTGAGCAATWAAAAGTTGTATTGGTGATTTTAGAACCTGTTAATATTGAGCATATCTTTCCAAACAAGCTTGTTTACTAGACAAGCCATTGTTTTATATCTCTAGGCATTTGTGCTTTTAAGTTAAATAGGGAATGTATAGGGATTTATATAAAACATGTAACCATTAGAGGGGATTTGGAGGGGCTGGAGGCCCTCCGCTGTTCCCCAGCAGCAGTGTCAGATTTTTTTGAAAAAAAAAAAAAAAAAAAAATTTAGTCTTAAAACGCAAATCTAAGAATTTTTTTTTTTTTTTTTTTGAAAAGAAAAACTGACGTGGTAGTCGTTCGGCCACGTCAGCCAGCTCCTGCACAGGTTGCAAACGCTGCTGAACAGGCTGGGAATTTGCAAGGAACTCACAGCCCTCCAAACATGAAGAAAAACATCTAATGCAGCTTACAAATCCCATGTTTGTCAATCATCCCTTTAGTTTTGTTAGCAAAGAAAATAATTATCTAGTATAATAACCCATTTAAAAAAAATCGGTAATTATGTTTCATTATTTGGCTTCCAAGTTCCTTTATTTATTTCTTGACTGAGAAAAATTCTTGAAGAGTGTCAAGAATATTATCCCTGCAACATTTAGTACTTTAGGATGGAAAGCTTAACCCCTAAAGGACCATTCAACATGCATTTTTTGGCAACATAGATATATTGAGCAAGTACGTGTGACTGGAGATTTGCATATATTGGGCTGAAATTTTAACAGAATGTGGAGACGAGGAATATCTTTCATAGGCACAAATTTCATGACATTTGGAAATATGAGTCAAAAGTTATTGCATAATATGTTGTTTGTTTTTCAACTCGGGCAGTCTGGGCAGATCTGAAAAAATCAATTTTTTAAGAAATAAAAATCTGAAATTCCTTCTTCAGATTTATATGTACTCAAAAAGCTTTKAATCATTGCATTTCAATAGTTAAGATGAAAGTTATGAGGCTTTTTAGTTTGCGGGCAGTTATGGAATCCCTCCACCAAAAAAAACTTTGAAATCCTTTATTTTACAGAAAATTTCAATATTTTTGAAAAAAAAATAATGCTATTGGATGTAGATTGTTTATCAAAACAATTCAACCATTTAGACCGGAGTTTTTTTAAATTTTATAACTAATTTATTAACAATTTGGTATTTTGAAACATTCTCTACTTCTTTCTACTTACTATTATTTTCCTATATGTTGTACAGCTCCAAATGATCTGAAAATTTTCATATATGTAGCCAACTTGCCCTAAAGAATGAATCCAAAGAAGCACAACCATTTTGGACATTTTTTCATAATGATCTGACCTTGTGAAGTGCARCTGYCCGKTTTTTYGCARGGCCAAAAAAAGGATTTTGCCACTTCAAATGCTAATATCTTGCAATCTACATGGTGGAAATTTCTGAAATTTTTTCCACATATTCTCAAACTAGAGTACTACAAGATCCTACGGTTACATGTGTCAAAAAATGACATTTTTCAAAAATTTGATACTTGTACTAGAAATGGCAGTTTTGAAGCATTTTTGGTGAGAACATAATCAAGAAACTTTTGGGGTTAAATAAGAAAAAAAGAAAAAATCTGATCCTAAAGTAAATTTAAAAATTAAAAATTAAAAATGAAGTGGTAGTGGCTTGGCCACATCACAGTGGTGCTCTGGCGCAATTCTTGTGTTTCCACAGTTTCGGAAATTTGGAGGTTCTTAGAGCCCTCAAAAAACATCTAATGTTATTTGAAGCAAGGTTACTTGTTGATGCCACTTGTGATCATACAATGCATTTGTTACTAGTAATTTTTAGAATATTATTTTTCTTCATCAATCTAATGATATACTCCAATACTTTTCTTTGAGCAGATTTATGTCAAAATGTGACCGAATCAAGGCCACCAAATCAACAGAAAAATTGAATTTTCTACTAGTGCATGGCAAACGGATTTTTGTTGGAATTACATACCACGGGCATCCCCGTCAAGACACTAGAGGAGGAACACGAACAAGACCACCATGAAAACATGTCACCATGGGGAATTGAACCGTCAACCTCGTGGATGCACTCGCTGGTTCCTACCACTTGAGCCATCACCCGGGGTAGTTTAAGGTCATTTATGACCACTTTTACTTTGATTTTGATTGTGGCCATGGGCACAGGGCAGGGTTGTTCTGTTGAACGCGTTTTCGGGTTTCGGTGTCGAGTTGTCTGTTTAACATCGCATGTCGAGTATGACAAGTGTCAAACATGCGCGACAAATTCAAAGGCGCCCACACCCGCGGTCGCCCAAATTTTAGAAATTTTCTGCTCGACGGGTAGATATTTTCATCCGACGTGGAAAGCCCAAAAAAGGCAACTACGGGTAGGAGCGACTTCGGATGGCCAAAGGGCGAGTGCGGGTGGTGAACATTATAAAAAAATAGGCTGTAACGTGACGTCTGAAAAAACAGACGCACTTGTTTTTTTTGACGCGTTTTTTATCAACTCTGACGTCTCCTAAAATCCGTTATAATGGACAGGCAAAAAACGCGTTGAAATCTCAGTGGACGTGGTTCATTTGGCCTCGTTTTTTTTTTACATCACTCCAAACATGGTCTTCCAAAGTCTTCAGAATGTGCCATGTAGCGGACAGCGCAGCGCCACGTAGGAGGTGATTTAGCAAGAAGTGCCACGTCGGAATTTTTTCATCCGGTCAGTTGTTGATGTGGCACTTGACATGGCATCTGATGTGGCAATGGGAAAAATGACATGGCATGCCTAGTCAGCATAGTTTTATGCCATTTGAGGATTTTTATATTTTTTTGAGACATCATCTTAGACACATAGATGTTTTTTTAGACATCAATTGTAACTACACAACAAAGTCAGTAAAAAATAATTATTTAAAAAAATAATTATTTAAAAAAAATAATTATCAAAATATAATAAACAAGCAAAATTCTTAAATTTAGCAAGAATTAAAGAAAACTTACCATTTACCATCAAGAGAATTTTTGATGGAAAAATGAAGGAATTACTTCATTAAAAGTTAGTGAGAATGAAAGGTAAGAGGTCATACTTATATATCTTTTCTCTGCCCATAGTGAGACAAAAGATATGGAATAACTAGAATATGGCAACTTGACTGTAGTATATGTTGATGTTGTTTTAGACGTCGGGTTGTTGTTTTTGACATCTAGATGTTGTTTTAGATGTCAAGTTGTTGTTTCAGACATCTAGATGTTGTTTCAAACATTGTTTAAGACATTTTACATTGAACACAGTTGTTGCTTTACATATCCCATATGGATTGTTTCTCTTTCTACCACCCCACTTGTATAAAGACCATCTCTTTTCATCCATGGTGCACATCCATCCATTTACCTTTTTTTGGCAAAGCATGCCATGTCACCCATGTGGCTGCCCATTTTCTAAATTTTTTACATATGGTCAGCATTTTACCATAGACCGTAGTAATTTTTACTAACTTATCCATGGTCAAAATAGGTCAACTTGCTGACGTGGCAATCTCTGTTTTTGGAGACGTCACAATAAACAACAAACTTGTTTTTTCAAACATTGTCAAGAACATGTCCATCTATGGTGACATTTGCTCGTTTTCCAACTTAGCCACACATGTTTTCCGCAACATCACTTTAAATTTAAACTTTTGCAGCCGTTTCAAAAAACCGCATGACGTCTCAAAAAACAGAATATGTTTTTTGACAACAGCACCTAAAACGTGAGTTTCTTATAGTAGAAGGGTCGCCCCTATTGCACTCGCCCCTACCCGAGGTCGCCCTGTATCCAAGGTCGCCCACATTCGAATGCACCCTGGTTTTGGCCATGTGGTTGCCAACTGGCAGATGCGTGGCGAACGGGCAGGGTCCAAATTTTTATGGGGCAGTCAACTCGACATTGACTCTATTAGATGAACGAAGAGGTCTACTTGATGTCGAACGTGTCGTGTTCGTCGAGTTGTCAGGGCGAACAACCCTGGCACAGGGCACACTACACTAATAATTACATTTAATGTTATGTTATTAATAGTGTTGCTTGAACTTTTACCACACCCACTTTAAATTTCAAGTAGTTTGCATTAAGAATTGTGTTCACCACCCCTTAATTCATATATTCAGGTTTATATTTTTTTGACTGCAATTTATGAAATAATATGTAAAATAATATATATTTTGTAAAATAATAGTTGACAAATAGTGTCTATGTTGACATTTAGTGTTGTAACGTTAACCCCTAAGCGCTCAAACAACCATTTTTTGGTCGCTACCTAACTTCGGGTAGAAAAAAACTTTTTTTTGAATTTTTTTTTTTTTTTTTGATAACATTGGGTTGTCTTTCAATATTTATATTCAAAACTAAGATCACTACGGTCAAAAAAGAATCATAAGAGAAATAGCACAATGTGTTTAGAATTTTCTAGTGTTGAAAAATTTACTATTTGAGGAAAGAATTGAAGTTTTTATGACCAGATCTTATGCATTTTTTTACAATTCAATAGAAACCACTATTTTGACCATTAAAAAAAAATTCAAGTGTTAAAGATATAAATTGTATTTTTGGTGAAATTTTGAAGTTATATCTTCAAAATTCATTTGAAGAGAATCAGAAAATAATTTTGTAATTTTGACCGAACGGATACCTTCTACTTTTTGTGCTTCACATAAACTTTTTTGATGCAAACTTCAAAAAAGTTTTAGAATTTAAAATTTATAACACATTTGTGTTTTGTCCAAACCCCTTGGGCTTTCAGGGGTTAACATGATTGTTGACATTTAGTGTTGTGCTTCGTAGTTAGTGTTGCGCTTCGTAATTAGTGTTGCCAACACTTAATACCATTATTAGTATCATGGCACTGAAATCCGATAGCTTTTTCATCCATGACCATTACTTTTCATACTCATCAGCTATGGGACATATAACTACGGCTATAGGTCACAACATAGGTGACGCCCAGTCGATGTACACACATCGTAAGCTCCTCGTCACAAGGGTTTTCAAGGGTTTAGGGTTTAGGGCTGGAGTTCAGCCTTGTGGGGCGAGGTCTGGAGATTTTTGACAAGCTGTAGGCCAGTGGACAGAGGGGAGCCATATTGTGAGGAGAGTGACCATGGCTTCGTCGCTTGCCTCGCAATTGGAGGCTCTGGCTGTGGCCGGCGGCCAGCCCACGAGTGTCAACACAAAGACCAAAGCGTCACTTCTTTTTTCGCCCTCTCATGCTGCCGACGTCGATCTTCGAACCATTTTTGATCTCTGCGAGTCAGGTGTGACTCTATCCACCCGCTCCACCTAGTYCTACGTATTAAATCAGAAGAAGCAGGCAGGTGAATGTCTGTAACTAACCCGGATGTTACTGGTCTCTAGGTTTAGAAGAATTGGCCAGTTCGGACAGGCGGTTTGAAGCATACAGAAAAACGCTCTTCAGTCAAGAGACCTTAAAATTGGACCGAGAGTTGCAATCACGGGAGTTGAACGAGAAACTCAATAATTCCATCGGCACTTTCTTGCGAATCTTGTCCAATTACATCATGCTCAAGCCTGCTCATCAAATATTGGAGTATCTCATTCGCCGCTACAAGTTCGTCACCTTCTCCTGATCCTGGATTGATTGTATATGCCTCTGCAAAGGACTGAAAGATTGAAATGAAAAAATAGTATCGTTGTTGGAGCACATTTTTAGAACAACTTCCTAATAACAGATTGCTTGGTACRCGATTCATGTATTAGGCTTCGCTTCGCACGCAGCTAGCGTGTTCGTGGTTCTTGATAGTGTGTTCTGACAGGTTGGGCGTATTTCTTGTTGGATACACAGGGCACACATATATAATGTGGACGATATATTAATTTGCGCATTGCCATATCACGAAACCAGTTTGTTTGTTCGATTAGTCCAGCTCCTCCAGCTTAAGTAAGTATCTAACTCTGGTTGCGTAGGACAATCTCCAATTTTCAATATCTTTGATGGTTGTTATATGAGTTTTTCAGTTGTTGAGAAGAGAAGAGATTGGAAACTTGACATTAGGCGTATCCTGTTGTGGAATTGGATGTGGAATTGAAGATGCCTGCACACTTGTGGATCTTAATTTTGGTGAGAGGCTGTTTGAAGAGTATGATAAGCTATTGTGCTTCAATGTTTAAAAGGCACCAACGCAGTTGAGATGGTTCCTTCTGGCATGGTTTGGAGTTTGGTCACTATGAGTGAGCCTTTACATTTTTTTTTCCTTTTTGTATCTGTTTTAGGAAAACAAAATGGGCGTTTCTAGAGGGAGTTCAGACTTCGGGTGCTGCTCCTACTCGCGCAGCTCTGGTAAACCAATGCAGGAGTGACGTGACCATGCTCGACACACTGTGTGAAAATGTAAGTAATTTTTGTGTGCATTTTAGAGAACAGAAAATATGCACAAGRAGCGAACTTGTGCTTGTGATTAGATGTTGCTTGTCTGTTTCGTGGCGACAGATGAAGCAGGAGAGGTCAAATTTGTTGTTCCTGTAGAATTTARTGCCCTTAAATTTTCTCAGAATGCAAAGCCAAAGCTGTCAACTTGACTRTTGCTGTTGAAGCTTTCTGCTTTTGTGTTCAAGCAAATTGGAGTAGTACGTACGTTGCTCTGACGTGACTGTTTGATCAATGTCTATTTTATGTAGGCCATAAAGGTCGCTCGGATGCCTTCAAAGACAAGGACGGTGGCGTCCCTTACATCAGTTATTTTGATGGAGCTGCTAGCTGCAGTTCCGACAGTGGAATCTAGCACTATCAACAGAATTTTACCCTTTGTTTTAYACAGCTTTGAAGGTGGCATTACCGAAGATTACCGGGTATGTGCTGACGGTGAATGCGATCAATTTTTGTTTTGTTTTGCTAAACCTCATCACACCTATTTGATACTTTATGTCCTCATCATTTTCTGCGGTATTCAATCTGGTATTCAATCTGTTTCTTTGTGTGTTTGTCATATTATCAAGGTTTTGACTTCTTGGCTGCGCCTGATTTTGCCACATAAACGTGCAGATCTAAGTACAATATTTCAGACTACATTGTGTTATTCGGTCAAATTACAATTGTGTCAAATTACATCRTTTGTTACTTGGTCTCCCTTCCATTATAATATTTGTTTCCGGGATCATGATAATTTGTCCTGATTTATAGGAACTTTATTGTCCACATGTTTGTTGTCAACTTAAATGACGTTTCATTACTTCTGCTATATCGGGGAATACAACACGATATATTGGGAGACCTGCCACTTCTTCAATGACTTGTTGCAATGAATGTTCTCTTGATATCAATATGATTTATTGTAGGTTGGGGCTCTAATGGTGGTGGGCACCTTAGCAAACAGAGCTTCACTCTCCATATCATTRGTAGAGACCTTAACTGTTGCTATGGCCAAAAACATACAAAAAGAGTCTGCTGTTGAAGGAGCTCCTCTTATTAGGGTTTCATTGATGGTCATGATTCAGCTAATGCAGGTATGTCTTTTCTAAGCTSTTTCGCCCCCCCCACCGTATCCTGGTATCTTCTTGTGGCAGCACTTTATTAATGCTTCATCTTTCATTAATTTTGTTTCTGGCATACGGTGTTCAAATGATATTCCTTGTACCCTGGTTTGTACAAGTCTGATATATTCTATTGCATCTAATAGTAGTTTTCTTGTTCTTGCAGACTCAAGCTATGGATCACTTTCCTGTGGAGGCCTTTAAAATTCTTGTAAAATTAAGGTGTGTAGGTTTACCATTGCTCGTCTTTATTCTCTAAACCCGATAAAGGTCACTCCTTTGATTGATAACTCTTAAGGTTTTTGTTTCTCTGACAAGRTTTAGCAGYTCAACAGATATCTTACGCTACCGTTTCTCTTTATTTCTCTTTATTTGTTTTACTATTCTTCTGGTTTTGTTCCGGGAACATTCTCTTGGTTGCTGMATGTTAGTCACCGAAGTGCCTATGAGACCAAAAATGTCCAAAGCTTAATCTATGTATCAAATGATTTAGGAAGCTTTAGGAACACGGCGATGCTACAAAGAAAGAATTTCATCTGTTTGATGAAATTCATCATCGTTTTCATGTTTTTTTGGATTGACAATTTAGGGGTTGATATACGTTACGCACCTATGCCTGTGGTAAATTAGAGGATTCTGGAACGACATCTGTACTTTCACATATAAATGCTGTTGGATATTGTGAAAGATAAGGTACAGTGGATGGCAGTGGTTGTACCCCCGTTTGAGCTAACTGCAACGAATCTTATCCTTGCAGAGTCTTTTACGAACTCTTGGCCAAGCTTACAGCAATGTATGATGCAAGTAGACTTCTATCTCTCTATCTTCAAGTTCACGTCGAACACTGGTAAGTTGGTTGTGGAAATCGTGATTTGGTTTGAAATATTGGTTTGAGAGCGGACTGAGATTGGTTAAACGCTTGTTTTTTACTTTAAGGATTTATTGGGGTTTATGGTTTGCTTAGATGATTGTGTTTTTTTTCCAAGAAGATGAGCTGCCTACTTATGGTCTTTGACAGTTAAATTTTGATACTTTGTGTTAATAGCAGTAGTTCTATATATTTGAAGTTAATCTCAGTGATTGGAGTCACTCTTATGCCACTATTTTTTTATTTTTTTATTTGACTTTACAATTAGGAATTTTGAGCATGAGTGACCATGTGTATCGGGGACATTTTCGGTGCGACATTGAACGCGCACTTTTTTGTTTTTGCCAATTGCAGCGTCATACATGTGAATTACGAGCAATCGCTGGTGAGCATGATCAACACAGTTCCTCTGAAAGATTATGTGGGACAACTTGTTACAAGTATTTTACAACTTTACATGGGAAACGTTGGTATTGAGGATGGAGAGCAGACGAATCTCAAAGGAAGTAAGCTTCATCGTAGCTCATGGATATGTGTCCTTTACTCCTCGTATTTGTGAATTCGCAAACAAATCTTAATCCTAAGATATGTAAAATATGGATGTTGCCATTTCAGTTGTTTCAGGCAGCCTAAATCATTTTCCTACTCTTGAAGAGGTTTCGTCAATTTCGTCTTTATTTCTCAGTTTTGAAGGTTTTGATTGATCATGTTTCATGGCCTGTTACTGTAACTGCTACCGCAATGTTAGCTAGTTGATGAGATATTTATTCATTCAGCGTGATTGCATTGCCCATTTTTTTATTTAACATCACGTATGCCTTCATGAACATCTTTGTTGTCTGCTGTCGAAAGTGTGGTTTTCCATCTGCTGAGTTTTTTAATTTTTTCTGCTATTGGTGTTCAGAAGAAGTTGCCAAGCATCTCTTCCAAGTACTTGAGAGGCGATTTCCTATTGAGCTGGACAGTGCAATTTCTTCATGTTTGCAGGTGTTTGCTTTATACTTTTCTATTTCTGTTCTTACACGCACTGTTTGAAGATGATGTTGCAGCTTATTAAACTATTTTGGTTCAATTGTTTCATTCGATGGTTCAATGTGAAGTTGTTAAATTTTTCAATTGTTGGACAGAATGTACCAAGATCGGGAAAGAATGTAAACGGAACCGCTCTGCATCAAGCTGTGCAAGAAATATTTCTGGGGACTCTCCACATGCCCCTCGTTGAATCTAGCAAGACTCTTTATTCTTCCCTGGACCACCCCGAAGTACTCCCACTTTTCTCTCTGGAAGTCCCCATTGTTCATATCGTCATTTGTCCTATTTATATGCTTAGCCGATTTATTAGTCGCTACTAAGATAATATCTGAGCTTCACTGATTTGATWTAGTTCAGAACTCCCAGATAGTAAAGCTGTTTTTGAGTGAATCAAGGTCTCCTCCTGAGTCTTATTATTTTCAATTGAACATATTATGTTTTGGTATCGGTAATTAGGTTCTATTAGAAATATTGGTAATTGGATCGACTTGAAATATGTGCTCGTTGTTGTTTCATGATGAACATTATTTTATTGTAATTCCTTCTTSATTTTCCATTTAGGCTCGAGTTCGAGAGGCAGCCGTGCGGCGCTTGGCTGAGCTTGATGAAGAAAATAATAATAATCTCCCCGCTGAGGTAATGGCTTATAGTATCTTGTCATGAATTGTAGCTTTATATTTCTCATGATATGTAAAATTGGTGTTGATTTTTTTTCCCACAGGGGGATTTGTGCTTTTKGTGAAGAAGGGTGACCTCAGCTTGTCTTCTTGCAGATGAAAGACATGATGTGGGAAGCCTTGTTTCAACGTGCCCAAGAGGATGATTATGGTGTTTTGCTTGCGATTTTGTCTGTGAAAAGTCTTGTCCATTCCCCTTTTCCGGAAAGGGTGTTCACGATTCTGACATCCATTATTTTCAAAGGCATAACCACCATATCAGCAGGTTTGTTCTCAATCAAATTTGTTCTGATTTCAGTTTGAGGTGTTAGCTGTGAATGCGTTTCGCCAAAGAACCGTGTAAAATCATGTGGACACTACTCTAAATTTACGTGTGCTGGATGCTCAAGACTTGTTTTTTAATATCATCAACTTTGGAAATTTCAGTAGGTGCCAGTTATCTTATSCAAAGTAATGGTCCCCTGTTATTTTCTTATTTTGCCTGCAGCTCTTGGACCTTACTTTCTGGTCTTAAACGGTCTCCTCTTGTGGTCTTTTCCCGTAGGAAGATCCATTGAAGAGATCGTTTGAGTGCCTTCTGTGTCTCGTGGTTTTACAATTAATATCATTTTGATAGATTTATTGATGGTGACAATCTGCTTGATAGTTTAAGAATACGCGGCCTTTGAATCCTTAACTATTATGAYCTCGCATTATCCTGGTCACTATGGTTGATTACTGTCACTATGATTGATTATTACTACAGATGAGGAAAACTATCATGACGTTGTAGATGTCACTTACAGTATGATGCCTCACTATTGTGTTCAGGAGGGAAGTTGAATGTGCAAGTCACTGCCACTACAAGTACAGCCTTGAAGCTTCTTGCATTAGAGTTTCTTACGCTGCATCCAGATTTTGCGGAAAGAGTATCAACGATTATTTTTGGTCTTTTACTTGCGTCCCCTAAGGTAAAATTATATTCATCGGAGCATGGAATCTAGTGTTGAGTAGTTGAGCGACTAGCATGGAAGAGTCTGCATTCTCAGTTGCTGACTGCCGATCATTTGTGTTGCTCGTTGGTTGCAGACTGTCAAATTGAGTCTGACAGCATCAGAGTTGGCTGGGAAAATACCGTTTTCCCTTTATGAGTCTTTTCCAGAGTTTCAAGATTTAATTTCGGAGCAGGAGGGAGGTGCGAAAAAACAGAAGGTGCGTTGCTGTTGCTTTCTTGCTTCGATTAGTTTGAAGACATCAATAATTATGTCAGCTTTTATTCAGAATGTTGTTCTCAACTTATTTGATCTGTACTTTGATTTCAGCGACTTTTGTTATCATTCATGTTWTAAGGGTCTGGAATACTGGGCTTTATTGTCACCAGCGTCAGAATGCCCGTGACCTTTTACGTATTAATTAACGTGTGACATTATGTGGACCTTCTTATTATCCAGAAATTGCTGTCATTGCTAATCAATGAGAAGGTGGTGTCAAGCTTGGCCACTTGCGTGCTTAAGAGGRGTGAAAATCTTCTCCCAGTCTTATTGAGATCCKCGACGGAATCCCCTCGTAGCAAGTGCTTAGCTCTTGCCGTTTTGCTATGTGTTCTTCAAGAATCTCCAGGAGGTACATCCAAATGCTCTCTTMCTTATGCCGCAGTTTTCTGTCTGAGTTTGCGATGTCATTTATACTAACGTCAGTACCGAGTATATGCTTACTGTTGCCCAGCGTTGCTCATGTAAGGCTATTTCCATTTGCAGRTTGTATAATGGATGTAGTGAAGGCATCTTTACCCTGGCTGAGAGGACAGGTCGCTGTGCTAGAATCAGAGCAGGGCTTTGATCCAAAGAATCCAACTCTTCAACAGGTAATGTTGGCGTTTTKTCTATTTCTCAAGATAACCTGAATCATGGCTCTGCGTTTACATATCGTCTTCTAGAAAATTATCTTGATTCGCTAATTATTGTATAATTGGGAATACATGGCAGAGTGTTTTACATGACTTTCCAGTGGAATTAATGACCTGAGGAATTGATGACCTCAGTTGCATTGCCTGATGGTCTTACCTAGGAGCTATTTGCATATGAGTAAGTTATTATAGTTGTAACAAGGTTGGTGTAGGTGTTCAAGTACGTTGAACTTCTTGTTATGTTGCTGATATGGGTAATTCACAGGAAGACTACGAGGCCGATAAAATCAGGGTCATTGCCTATGAGATGCTTGATGAACAACCGATCCATGTTCAGACAGAGCTGTTATTGAAGAATTTCTATCAACTCGTGGAAGTAGTGCCAATCAGTTTGGAGGTATGTCCGATGACTGCTTGTTTGCAGTCTAAATTGCGGGTGCGAAAGAAACGTCTGTGTAATATTCAATGAAATTTGATTGTCGTTTTCCTTGACCTGAATGCGCGAGCCTTAAAAAATAGTGAAAATAGACTAGAGACTGCACTGCTTTGACTTTAGACTATGGGGCCATGGGMCATGTCGTTATTTATCTTGCTTTTCATATTTTTTATTTTATTCTTTTTTCATATGTCTATGTTTTTTCAGGGTGAATCCGTTGGATCAATTGATCTGTTGAAGAGTTTGTATGAGCTTTTAGCAAGTGCCCGAGTTGGGGACAAGTTTTCTCCACATTTGCAGCTTCTGTTGAGTCGCCTGTCTGATGACGTTTTCTCTTTCCTCTCCAGCTATCTTGTATCCGCAGGTAAGACACCTAAACAGCTGACTCCTGTTGTAGTCAGAAATTGCCATGACACTTTCAAATGTGTTGCTTTTCTTGCCATGTTTCTTGCCATACTTCATCTTGTACGATTTATATACGGAGTAGAATTTACCGTATGCTGTGAACCATAGTAATTACGAGAGGACACTGCAAGATTTACTTTTCAAATTAAGTGCGGCGCTYTTCGACCAATTGTTGTGGGTCATATCAATTTCTCACCTACTGCAACTGACCTTCCACAGCAAATGGTGTATTTTGTGAATTCTTTTTTACCGTCTATGGTGAGTTCTTAGGAGTTTCACGTACGATTTTGATCTTTTCAAGTAGAAATGTCCMAACTCTTGGTTAACCTATAATGTAGCAGAATCTATGTTTTTACCGGTTTGAGGTTCACTTTTTTTTTATTGACTTATTTCAGAATTGATTTACAGATGTTGAGATATCTCCACACCTTCATTKCCACAGTTTAGACCTCCTGTCATCGTATTATTCTCAATTGGCAACTTCTACTGCTAAGGGGAGTTCCAAACTGGACAAGAAGATGGTTAACCAGTTTCAAATAGCCCTACCGCTTCTTGTAATAGGTCTGGCAAGTCCTGTGCAGGTATTTGAGCTTCCAGTTTCGTAAAGTTTCATATCGGTTTCTAATGCAAACATATGTAATTCACCTTTAGTCATTTCAAATGCGGCTATAACTGCAGTATGACAGTGAGCTTTTTGCGATGTGCCTGTTTTCTCGAGGTCCCCAAGGCCTTGAGGCGTTTGACAGTTTAGTTTCAAATTCTCCTTGTACTGGAGACGGAAGTGTGACAGATGTTACTTCGGACGTTCATGACCGGTTTAGTAGGTTAGAATAAAGTATGCTGAGGGCCTGTTGCTTTATACTTCTTCAGAACGTACGGAGGAGCGCCTCAGGATGTTTACAGCAATTGCACAAACTGTCCGGAGAACATTTGACCATCCCATCAAAAGGTAACTATTTCATTGTGCTTGTGACATGTTCAATTCCATTCAAAATCTAGTTCTATATATCTGGGTTTTTTAATTGTTTTTTGGTAGAGACATATTATGGGAAGTAATCGTTTACCCTCCTTGTTCCTTTGTTCTTCTTAAATGTTTCAAGTTGGTGTCTTCATCCAAAGTATAACTTAACCCTGTATGCAGGAGCCAAGACTTTGCGCGCTGAGGTTTTGCAGCCGGACACATTTGAAACAGTCCTGAAAGCTCTTGTGGAGGCCAAAGCTGCATGCACCTCTAATGAACAGTATGTGGCCACGGTATTAGGAAATTTACTGAATGAGACAGAGCGTGAGACCTTATCGAGCGCCAAGGCATCTAGGTAACATATTATGTGATATTAACCCTGTCATGCTATTCATGTTTTCTGCGGTATCAATTTTCCTTTGGAGTTCTTGTAGCTAAACKAGGAAAGAATTTTACGCCGTTCGTAACCTCTATGTGGTCAATTTATCTTTCCTTTTTCTTTTGAATGCATCAACATCTTGTGTGATGACAATAGTGTGCACCTTCTTGCCTTATTGGATCTGTTTTCTGCAATTTATGCAGGTTGAAGCCTGGCGCCTGTAAGGCAGTCGTAAATTTCCTTATAAAGCATGCTTTGAGACTTTCTGCAGTATCACAGGTTTGCAAGTTCTAGTACAATTCTCATGATATATTGGTTTCAGTTATTTATGATTTACGTCTATTGTGTTTATTTTATATCTTAAGATTGCCATTTCATCGATATGGCTCCAGTTCTTGTTTTGTTTTCTTATGTCACTGTGCTCCGGGGTCTTTAATAACCATGACTGGTCTGGAGTATAATTCGTCAGTTGTCTTGCTTCTGCTGTATATTATCGTGTACAAGCTAATGAGTACAACGTATGATTGTCTAACTCTTTTTTCTATGGTGCAGAGGATTATGTTTTCGGTCTTGAAAAGCACTGGACATGAGGTAGAGCTATTAGGTGCTCTAGTTGGAACTCTGGAGTACCTTCTAGAAAGACGTGCTCGTCATCACCTCCTAATTAGTCCGGCATCTGAGATCGACAAGTTATCATCTGCAGAAGTGGACCTCTTGGATGTTTTATTGCAGGTACTTCATCATGTTTTCCTATTCCATATAAAGTTAATAAGTTGTAGCCTTTGCAGGCTTAACGTATTGTGAGCTCGTTTTCCTACTCGTCATTTCTAGATTATGATATTCACATTGAAACTCATGGCTTTGAAGTTCAGTGACTATAGTAGCATAATTTTTTTTAACTGCTGCCGTGTCCTATATTTAGCTTGCATTTATACGGGGGAGTTGAGATTATTGTCGTTGCAATTGTATTTTTTCTCGTTTGCAGTTGTCTTATTTTACTTCTGATTTCGCAGATGTATACTGCTAAAGCTTCTGCTGCGCTGACTTCTTCGGCTAATACTGAAAATCGACATTTTATCCATTTTCTTGAAGCTTTAAAGGTTGGTGTTCTGCATTAGTAATTTGTTAAACTTGCATCAGCTATTTCTATTCGTATGTGAACTATGCYACGGTATGCTTGAGGTACTTCTGTTTTCTCAGTTACTTCTGTTCCTTGGTTCAGGTGGATGGTGGATCTACTTCAGATCCAGCAGTTGTGAGGCCCTGCATTGCAGCTCTTGGATGCCTGACACCGGAGTTCTTCAAGCATCTTTCGGCTCTTGTCCAGGTATCTCATAGAGTCTTTAAACCACGATTTGAGTCAGAGGTAGTTAGTTTTCTGTAATTCCGATTGGGTCCCAATGCTGTTCGATCATTTTGGCCACAGTACATGTGCAGCAGACGAYGCGTACTCTAGTATGTACCCTGTGGGCACATATGATGGAATTGCGTGCCTTGTTGGATCTTCAACTCCTTACCTTAGTTTTGAACAATATAACCTTAGCTTAAATAATATTACAATTTTTTGATAATTATGTGGACACTTAAACTTTGTAATGATRTCTGTTGCCCTGTGCACCAATATAGGAGAAAGTGTTTCGAGCGTTAGTTCAACTAAGTTCTTCTACGTGTGTTGACATCCACGCGGCCACACAATCTGTACTGCGAAATATTACTGTGAGTATTCTTCCGTCGTTCTTCTGTGGAATGCTTCTGGACGGACACTTTAGTTCGAAATGCGCTGTAATATGGTGCTAAGAGTTTGACCGTAGAATTTGTTTTCTGTAAGTATGCCTAGTGGGTTATTCTTGAATCCTACAGCAAGGCTTTTGATTGAGCGGAATGCGAAGATTCTGAAGTTTATTCTAGAGTATCGTGTACTCARCGTGTACTGACGAACCGTGCTTTAACTCAGTTGTAGTTTGCTATGACTTGGTTACCAGTACTTGTTGCGCTTCTGAGGAGCTTTGTTGTGTGACAGATTCCTGCTGAGGTAATTGCATCATATTTACATCGACTTAGCAGTSAAACCAAAGCTATTGAAGAGAGTCCTGCAAAGAAAAAGAGAAGGGTAAAGGCGGTGAAGAGTATCGAAGTTGTGCAACTGTGGTCTACTCCCGAGCAGCAACTTTCGTGCACTGCGGCTGTATTGGAAGTACTGGCATGGCTTCCTAATATAGAAGACAGGTACCGTGGATTGATTGACGACGTACACAAATCCCTTCTCCCTAGTTGGTGTTGGTGACTAAGAATAGAAATTTAGTACTTCGTGTTCCAATAAATACTGTACTTMCTGAAATGTGCTTGTAGTTTGGAAGCACRTGTGAATTTGGCTTTTAGTTTGTACGGAGTAGCACAAATTAGAAAACACGTGCAGGAAGTTTGATGTTGTGTTGGTATTGCAGGAAAGAGCTTGTCGCACCCTTATATCAGGTGCTGAATTATTTTCAGAGTGAGAAATGGCTATCACCCATTTCGGACCTTGCTATCTCTCAAGGTCGTGAAGATGGAGCGGTTCCAGTTATCAGTCTCGACTACATCCAACAGCTGATTTTTATAAATCTTGAAAGATTAGCGACTTTAATTCTGTCTAGTACTAATCCAGATCTTGCGGTGAGCACGTTAACACTCACCCGGAGAATGTTTTGTGAGGTTCTTTTCTACTTAGTAGATATAATCTCTACTGGTTTTTGTCTATTGGAGGACTGTATAGCCTCACTCTCACCCGCTCTGTTGATGTAATAGAATGCTACTCTCATTACATGTACTGCTGCTTTATTAGTGTAAGTAATTGCATCGTTGCTGTCCAATGCCAGCGGACGACCTTGGTTTCAGAGTCTGATTGCCTACCTCACGTATCGTATGGCTGTGCTAATATTGTGTTGTGGATGTAAATTGGTGTCAGGAAATATTCGATATCAGTATTCTTGTCCAGTGTGTTGCGGATACTTCAGATCCTACCACTCGAAACCAAGCTTTGATATTGCTAACAGTTATCGCTAGATTTTTCCCTCAGAAAGTCTTGAATCACATTGTTGATCTCTTTTCTGTGATCGGGGTATCTACAATAACACAGGTTTGTTTACTTTCTTCTATTCAACTCCGCTTAAGTACTTATGTTGGGTGTCATTCCTCTATTTAATTGAAGCCAAGTGATGCAGCCAGGTATACATTATGAAGTTCCGGTATTTGTACTGATGGTAAACCATCAGGTACTTTTTTAGAGACTGAAAGTACGAATTATTTGTGTTCAGGATGACAAATACTCTCATGACGTGACGCAACAGCTACTAGTGGCTGTGGTTCCTTTCTGGTTGAAGACCAATAAGGAACCTACGGCACTTCTGCATGTAAGCATACACAGTTCAACACTTAGATCTGTAGTACATTTATTACGTGTCTGTTAAATTACTGTGTTTGTGTGATCCTGATATCCATACAGGTTATTTTTAATAGTTTTGTTTTGTGTTCTTCAGTCTCTGATAGTTGTTGTTTTTGTGCAAATCAAATGATGTTTAATTTGAAGGATAAGAAGTAACCCCACCCACCCACCCCACCGCATTTTCTCAAATGAATTTCGGTTTGCGTTCTCTATTCTATTTCAAGTAATATCTCATGGCTTTTCATAATTTCGATAACGTTATTCTTAACATTTATCTGTCTGCATTTGGCGAGCAGGTTATTGTGACAGCTCTTCCGCAAGTTCCAATGCACCGAAGAATGTCTCTTGTTACTACTTTGCTCCGGTAATTTTCCACAGATGGCATCCTGCTTGTCAGTTTGTATTATTTAGAAAGGGTATTGTGTATTTAGAGTTGGTGTTGTGCCAGTACGTGGTCGTGTAAATTTCTGACTTGTGTTATAAATCATGTCTACACRAATCATTATTAACTCTGCTTTCTCATCAGAGTAATGGAGGAGAAGGATAGTCTTCATATTTTCCTTATGTTACTACTTGAAACGACGAATGGTGGAGATCTAGAAGGGAACCGTGAGGAAAGCGGAGGTCTTCAGATGTGGAAGGAGAAATGGGAGGTGAAGTTTGCAAGAGATCTATGTCAGGAGTACGCGCCCAATGTGTGGCTTCCCGCTTTGGTGAAGTTGCTTGAAGCCACTTCTGCAAGCATTTCTCCTGCTGCCAGTCAGTTTATTTCTTATCAGCTACAAGGTCTTAGTGACAACAGCAAAGTACATGTCCCTCAGGTAATTGCCTTTTTTTTCTGTGCTCTCACAAAGTTGTCTTAAACCGCTAAAGATAGAATGCTTCATTATAACAGGTTTCATCGTAACATTATTTTCCAATGCTGGGGGCCTCCCTTTTGCTCCCCCGAAAGAGGGTAGCCCCCAGCAGAATGATTCCTGAGCCTCCCTAGTGGCTCTTGATTTAGATTTAAAAGGTCACGAGGTGTCCACAGAAGGATGATCCCTTTTGGCCCTGGGAACGTGGGGGAAGGCAGTATGTAGTTTTGCAATGTTATGGAGTGGTTATCACAATATTTGGACCCAAGTTCACTGATACACTAGGGGTGTTTGTTGAAAGGAAAATGTATCAGCCATAGAAGAGAACGAAATTTCTTCCCTCCTTTTCACGGTTGCATTGTTGTTCTAAATCTTAATTCTGCTGGTTATTGTCTTAGCTTGTCGAAGAAATGCTACTGTTGTTTCACGATGTCTGCTGTTGGGTTTTGAACTCGTAGTTTCCACGTGAACACCCTTGGATTATGTTTTTAGTTGTTTGCAGGTGATCTGATTCTTGTAAGCTACATTAAATTCTCTGGTTGTCTGGGATTTGCGCTGTATTTAGTTTTCAGCTGATCATATGCCTAATCATCTGCCCATTTGAGGGTTTTGTGGTTTGGCAGGAGGCGTTTGTGGCGCTATTAGGACAGGTTGTGATACAATTGCACTCAGGCAGGAAAGACAATCAATCCTCGTTGGTTTCATTGTTAGACTGTCTGACACTTGTTATGGCGCCAATCGCTTATTTGGAAGGACTAATTGAATTGGTGAAGATTCCTGACAATGACATCCGTCGGAAGGTAAGCAGAGAAGCTAATTCTGTCTCGCTGGAAAAGTAACATTGGGTGTGTTGTCAATTAAGGTAGTCTTTATTTTGAGAGATGCAATTCTTGCATTGGGGATGATATCTGACAAACTGGTTTCATGCACAGGTGCTCATCCTCTACGCTTCCAGGATGAAGATGGAGGATGATGCTCGTGAGCATCCTCACAGARGCAACAAGGTTGAACAGAAGTCGACTGACAAGAATATGTTAACGAAGGAGCTTGAACTGCAAGAACGGATRGTGTCACTAATATCGGACATATTATTAGCGCCCATAGAAGATGCTTCAGTGGGTGTTAAACTTGCGGCAATAGACGGTCTGGAAAAGTGTGCGTCAAGATTGGCGAGCACTAGTCGTGCTGGATACCTCGTTAATATCTTGCCTGCTGCAGTATCCGTATTGACTGCAAAGAAGAAAGCACTATGTGTTGCTGGAGTTCGGTGTGTGGGTACATTAGTAAGCATCTTAGGTCCCCGTGCCTTGCCATCCCTGCCTGCCATTGTCACTCAGTTGCTTATTATGGGCAGGGATGCTATGCCAATGTCGAGCTTTACCGAAGGATCCATCGAACTCAGTGTCAATGCAGGAACAGACATTATTTCATCTGTTCTCAAGACTGTTGGGGTGATTTTGGAGAATTTGGGTGCATTCTTGAATCCATATTTAAGTGATATAATCTCATTTCTGGTACTCCAACCGTCTGTTATCAAGGCCCTTGATGTCAATGTGACTAGTAATGCTGTTGCAGTTCGTGAGCTCATTTCTGACAAGATTCCCGTAAGCACCCTTACCATGTAGAATCAGTCGTTCGTGCTTTATTTAATTCCTCTTTTCTTTTGCTGTGAACTTCAGTTAATCTAGGAAGCATTTAAGAAATATTGGTCAGCACTGGGCGGTTCTAATTTAATAATTTTGAAGTAGYGTCTTTCACCTCGTCTGTACGTTGCAGCCGTGATCGGCCTGAATGGCACAGAAGTCTAGTTATTACCAGTTGCAATCAATCCTTTTGTTAACAATCAGTCTAATTGAACTGCAGGCACGTCTTTTGCTGGATCCCTTGATTGGTGCTTATGAACAGTCACTAAATATTGGTCACGAAGCTACTACTGCTCTTTTTGACATGGTAGCTGCTGTAGCGTCAAGGATGGACAGGGCTTCCGTATCTTTGTATCATGTGAAGATTTTCAACCTTTGCCTCCGGGGTTTGGACCTCCGGTCCAACAGGCCCTCTAGTTTTGCATCAATTGAAGTAGTAGAGAAATCAGTCATCGGAGCCCTTTCCTCACTCGTATTAAAATTGAGTGAGAATTCCTTYAAGCCCTTATTTGTCAGTCTACTTGATTGGGCGCAAACGAGCTTTGTGGAAGACGGTGGACTTTCCGGAACTCAGCTTGAGCGAAGAATTTCTTTCTTTGGACTTGTCCATCAGCTTTTAGAAAAACTGCGGTACATATCTTCTAAGCACGCTGTATCTGTCGTATCCTTTTCAATCTTGTGTATGCTCAGTCTGCATGGAAAGTTAAATCGTTGAGTTGAACTGGTCAATAGTTGATATGTAAAGCCTAATCTGTTCCTCAATACTCTTTCATGGTTTTCTTGATGCCTATCTGCGAGATTTCCAGGTATCCTGAGTAATTATTAACTATCTGTATCCTATATGTGCAGGTCTTTATTTGTTCCTTACTTCAGTTTCCTCCTTGACGTCTGCATTTCTACTCTCATTGATGGTCCAGCTAGTGGGGTCTCTGACTCCTTAAAACCCAAGAAGAAAAAGCAAAAAGCTCTTGTGGATGGTTCTAGTTTAGGCTTAAGCTTTGAGTCGTGGCATCTGCGCTTGCTGGTCCTCTCCTCTTTGCATAAATGCTTCCTCTATGATACGGTCGGCTTCCTTGATTCCGCAAGATTCCAGGTATCTACAGTGACTTGGTCTTTTGTCCATTATCAAGTTTGTCAACAGGCTTAATAATGTGTAACCTCAATTGAAGCACAATTTGTTGATTTTTATTGTTGTAAGTGTTGAAGTTGTAACCAAGAGTACTGTGGTTGCCCAGCAATTGTTAGCACCAGTGGTGTCGCAACTCCTGGTGGATGCACCACCTGGCTTGATTAGTTCACAAGACGAACGTGAACACGAGAGGATTCCATCATTGGATGAAATGGATGATACAATTGTTTCCTGTGTGAGCCAAATGGCTTTGACATCTGGAAGCGATTTATTCTGGAAGCCTTTGAACCGTGAGGTACGCAAGTTAATTTACTATTCCTGTTAAGTTACTGCTAAACTGTTTTCTCGGCAGTCATGTCTTGTTTGTGTTTTTTCTGAATCCCCTGCCTTCTTAAGCCGTATTGTTGAAGGCCATCGCTTTCTTGCTAGTGCTTCAATTCTTTTCTGATGTTTCTGTTTCGGAGCAGGTATTGATGTGCACAAGGAGTAAAAAGTTGAGACCTCGCTTACTTGCACTGAGAGTTGTGAAGCTGCTGGTAGAGCACTTGAAGGAGGAGTATCTCGTTCTGCTGCCGGAAACCCTTCCCTTCCTGGCAGAGCTTTTGGAAGATAGTGAGTTGGTTGTCGTGGCCAAGAGTCAGGAAATYATCAARATTCTCGAGACAAATAGTGGTGAAAGTCTATCGCAGTACTTCTGAGTGAGTACYWCTGAGTGCCCCGACAAAATATTGTCTGGAATTAGAGACGTGTCTGGTGATTTAGTAATCTCAGATTGTCATACGATTTGGGGGTTTCTTCTGTCAAACCAGAAGAATTTATTGACGCTCTGTATTTACGAGTAGATTCGCTATTTCTTTAAGAAGTGTTGCGTTGGAGCTTCCAGTGAAATTGGAGGTTGGTCAATTTTAGCAATCCTCTGCTCCTATATCTTTTCTTTGAAGGTACATTTTCTTTCACCAAAAGCCTTGAATCCATGATTGTGTGGAAGTGAGATTTCATTTTTAGGTCACAGACAAATTTTCGCTGAACTTAGGTGGAGTCCAAGAATGGCATTTGATTATTGTAAGTTATGCAAAAGTTCAATCGACAGATTTTCATTTCCTTGTACTGTCACTGTCATGGCACATGTGTTGAGCGTTGTGTGATGAATATCTTTTATTAGGGTATACTCTTTTATTCTTGGTTATTGCTCATCCTATCTTATCTTCCAATTGAACCTTTCTATGCTCCTTGAGTAATTGGCGCCCTTCATCTGTGTCCAAGTAAACTGTTGGGTCTGTCTAGACTGGGTTATTATATTTGTGGCAATTTTTCAAATGTGTCGATCCATTCMCATGTGTAGACAATTCTGTTCTGCTTCCTATTTTTGGATGCGCTTGATTCGTAGCTTATTTTGGAACCTGTAGTGGATAGACTAAAGTATCCATTCATCCTTTAACCATCTATGTTTGCATTTGTTTGCATTACTTCATCGGGAATATTGTTTCAATGGGTTCAGAGTCCAACTTTGAAAGTTTATTGTTGTAGTATAGCATCGGTACTAGCATTGGGACTGCAACAAATGTAGTTTCAAATGTAGTTTCAAATGTAACTTCAAATGTTATTTCAGTGGGAATAGTCCATCCCATTGAAATAGTATCGTTATAATATTGATGTTGTACTACAACAATAAACTTTTGAACCCATTAAAACAATATTGATTCAATGGAGGGTACTTTCGTGGAAAAATGAYGTCTAAACACTTCATCAGTTTTGCAATTTTAAATATTTCTACTTATTGAGAGACATAGAATATTTGTGTGGTGTGGGGGGGGCATTTTCTTCCATACATTATCTTCCATACAAGCCCTACGTTCTAATGACACCTTTGTCCTTAGAACTTCAGCATAACATTTGAAATAAGCTCATAATATATTTTTTATATGAAGAATGCTACACCTTCAAAATAATATAATTGCTTTTATTAATCACTCAAATAAAGCAAAATCATTCTAAACTAGTTTGAAACTGACCTAAGTACAAGATCACGTTGCTAGTTATTCAAAAGTCACAATAGAAGTTTGACATACAAACCTATTTCATATAATGCTCTATATCATTATAAGCCATTGAATTCTTTGCACTTAGTCATTCATTCATGATTAACCCCTAGCCCAAGGGGTTTGGACAAAACACAAATGTGTTGTAAAATATACATTCTATAATTTTTTTGAAGTTTGCATTGTACTTATTGTATTCCACCTTATCATATAAGATTATGAAACTTTGAATTGTCTTAGATTGAAATTAGGTTTAAATTGGAATTCAGAATCCACATTCAAACTCGAATTTAGAATTTAGAAAATTTTATATTGAAATTTTTAAGTTGAGAGTTTTGAGGGAAAAATCAAAAAAAGTAACATGATTTTTATACTTAAAAATTTCCTAAATAGAAATAAATATAAAATAGAAAGAAAGCAAAACTGCTAGTAGTTTAAGGATGGAATTGAAATATAATAAGCCCAACATACATATTTGTGGAGTGTAGATACTCTCATCATTCTTTTCAACTTCTAATTATTTTGAAGTTTAAAATTCCATGGATATGTTGATTCTTGGAATAAACTCTGCGTTTCAAAAAAAAAAACAAAAAACAATCCCACTCATAGAATTTATGGTCTTCAAGAGTTCAAGTTATGACCACCTCTATGTCATGTGCTACATTGGATTAGGGTGGAAATTACCACCTTGGTGCAAATGCTTTGGATGAGATTAAAATCTTAACCTTTTGGATATTATATTTCCCACCTTGTATGATTGTACCCTTAGTGAGGATTATCTTATCCTTCTTAGAAGCAGGAAGTTGTAGTGGGCCTACTGCAAAATACCCATGTTTTTGGTGAAAAGCCTAGATTTTTTGAAATGGATTTTTTGTAGTATCTATGTTTACAACTAGGGCTTTTTTATGTTTTCACGCTATATTACATTGGATGTTATTGTGAACATAAAAACACCTAGTTGTAAACATAAATATTATAAAAAATCTTTTCCAAAAAATCGGGCTTGTCACCGAAAACGTGGGTCTTTTCTAGTAGGGACTTTCAAGATTGAGTGGTGGTTCTTAAACCAAAGTGAGTGTATGGATATATGGGATCTAATACGAATATCAATAGAAATATGGAAATGAAGGTCACCGAGGATGTCTTTGTGTGATCTAAGGTAATTATCCTAATTGTATCTAATAGATCAAGAATTTGAATATTTCACAAATAAATATGGGTGTTTTCAAACTATGGTATAGCGATTTTGATTCCAAAAAGTGACAGTTTTGCGGATTTTTCAACTTCTATGATTATAAGAAATTTGTTATAATTCAAATCACTACACTTTTTATTGAACTTGGCATGTCCATATACATGTCTTCTTGAGAARAAATTGTAGCTCTAGATGTAGCAGTGCACCTCATGGAGATCACTCAATTTTCAGAAAACTATGTGAGTTAAAATATAAGATGCAATTGTTTCAAAGGGAGAAAATTTTATACAATATGTAGGGCTGCTATAGGATCTATGAAATGCTATATACTCTATTATATACAAATTAGGGTATAAACACCATGTAATAGGAATTTTTATTAATAAGCTAGCATCAATAGATAGAGTCTATGTAAGATTTTCATAGTATAGTGAGTAATTATAAAAGTAGACAGATAACCTCATGCATGTAGATGATAAAATAAACACACTAAAAAAATCTATGATGAATTGTGCCACTGTACAAGTAGTGTATATACCAAAACATTATGCATAAATATAAGACTTTGACCACAAGTGACATTACACAAATAGAAAGGCTTTAAGGAAGGTTTACCTAAGTGAATTCAACAAACTAAAAATTGTATAGTATAATATGAGGATATATTTTATAGTCCAATGAACTTAATTTTTTGAAACCATATGTGTTAAACACTCATATTGAATGGGATGTTCATAGGTTAATTTTAGTAGGGATTTTGAAGTGTTCAATGGTAAATTTCTTATTAATCCATCAAGGGCGGCATGTGTTTGGAAGAGGAGTCCAAAATTGCCAATTTTTGATGCTTTGTCTAAAACAAWTTTTTTTAAGTTCCAACTATAAAAAAGTGTATTTAACAAGTTTAGAAATGCACAAAAATAAATTTAGATTGTTTGGCCTTGTGAATTGAAAATCAGATTACAACATTTGAACTTTGAAGTGAGAAAAAAGTTCCTACAAAACAGGGTCAACAATCTTCAATTCCTATTGGAGTAAAAATTTTCTACTACATAAAAAAGAGGATTTCAACCATTCATACGTATATGATGTTAGGTTTGCTCATGAAAAATTTCATAAGCAAATATAGAGTCTAGCATACTTTATATCAATTTGCTATGCAAGGAAGTTAAGCGCATTGGTAGTACTCACTACAAGAGGAAGGAGTATTTTAAGTGAGTTTTTAAGTATAATCCTAGACACAAGATTATAAGTAATGACCTTTAAGGAGATTCTAAGTAAAAATTTACTTACAATGCATGTATTTTAAGTAAATTTTTACTCAAAATCTCCTTAAAGGTCATTATTTATAATATTGTGTCTAGGACTATACTTAAAAACTCACATAAAACACCCCTTTTTCTTGTAGTCACTCTAGTCATTTTTTGAGGATTTCTTGTGCAATGAGGAAATTTTATATTAGAAACCCAAATGTTTAAAATTAGAGACAAACATTTGAAATATGTGGGAAAATTTCAAGAACTTTGACTTCATAGTTGCAAGATGATAGGACTTGAAGTTATAAGATTATGTTTTCTTGTGAAGCCACCTCAACATAGCTAACAAAGTTTGATTTCTCTTAGAATGTTATTTGAGAATTAAATTTTTTTTATAATCATATGCTATATTTTATTACTTGCATACATGCCAAATATCAAAACTTGATGAGCTTTCTTGCAAAGTGGTGCCCCAAAGATGTCCAAATTGCTTGAGGTGCCAAAAAAATTGAGGATAGCATAACCTTTAATTTGTCCATTCAATCGAGAAAAAGTCATGTTTCTACTAAGGAAAATAAATCTTCACACCTTGTGCCAAAAACTTGTGAACATCAAAGTCAACTACATAAGGACCTACCTAGATTTTCAATTGTCTTTTCAATGGACAATTGACCTTTGGAGGTTAATAATTGTCACTTGGTCAATGGCAATAGAATTAATTTGATTGTTTTATGGTGTATCATTGTATCTTCTATATACGTATGTAATAGAGGAAAACAAAAATTTATAAAGAAGAATAAGGTGGGAAAAAATTGGACCTATAAATTTTATAATTTACATGTAAGATAGCTCAACCTAAAAAACCACATGAATGAATTTTAAAAAACCATAGGGTATTGAAAATATGCCCCTAGTAAATGTTTTATGTAAAAATATGTTCATCTTAAATATTATAATTAAGGTAAATATCCCCACATCAAATAACCTTCTCATTCAAGTGTATACCTTAAAGTACAAGCATTATATAAAATTTGAGGGCATTAAGAGATTGTTTCAAGGTTGTTCTTTTAGCAATTCCCCTTGTTTTCCAGAACCTATAGAGCAGTAACTGTTGCCAAAAAATTTCAATTTGAAAAATAAATTAAAATCAATTTTTTTTAAAGTATTAAAAAACTACAAAATGAATCTTTTTAGATTTTTTTTTTTTAAATATACAATTTTTTTTWAAATGCTTAAAAATAATTTTTAAAGATAATGAATTATTATTATTTGACGTCACAGTCTCCCCACCACTTTAGACTGCTAATGTGGCRAGTTCCYATAGCTAAAAAACCCAARATAACTCGCRGCTTYTRTTGCCCTSAAATCTCATGTAATGGAGTGATTTCCCAAAGCAATGCACATACTATTGTACACTAGGATGATTGCCTCTTGCAAATATAATTTATTGTATCAAGTCTTTTCCACTCATCACTAAGCATAAGAAAATGAGGCGTACAACTGAAATACATAGAGTCCTTATATAACAACAAATTAGTGTTTTATTTAAATATATGCAAATTCGTGGGGTTTTTCTGGCCAAACCTCGGGTGGGACACTTAGCGCATTTTAAAAACAATGTGCGGCGGAATATAAGGTAGCAACACCCATAACCGTCAAAATAAGCAATTCAGCAGAGTTGGAGGCACTCTTTTGTACAGAAAATATTTTTTCTAGATTAGCAATTGAAAATCATGAATTTTCAAAAAAACAAATAGAATTTTTGGACAAGGCATCTAATTTCTATGAACTTTCAAAGTAGACCTTACTAGGGCACCCTAAACCGCACTCTAGTAAATCTGCCTTGATTCTAGCACCAAAATCTAAAAAAAATCAGAGCCCACCAACCACAATTAAGCATCGCAAGGTACTTTTGGAGACAATTTAGGAGAACTCTAGTGATGGTTGTGGGCACACTGACAGTTATGGGTGTTGCTACCTTAGAGTAGATTTTATTCATTGTGGGTAAAAATTATAATAAACTTACAAATAAGGTAGGAGACATTGAATTGAACAAATCCATTATAAGTAAAAAAGGTAGTGTAGAAATCAGGGCCATTAAAAATTAGTACATGTAATGAAAGGATCCAAGATTAGGATCCTAAATACTGTATTTAGTACAAGCTGTACGTAGCTGGCTGCACAGCTAGTTGTACAAGCAAATTACAATACGATTGGATGAAAAGTTGGGACGTTTCCGAAAGTCTGTAGATGAAGTCAGGCGTTAGTTAGGGGCTTAGAGCTTAGGGTTTCCGTTGCGGGCTGCTGTTCTTCCAGACATTGGGCTCATTTTCAAAGTTTCCCAGGATCTTGGAAGCAGCGTGGCGAATTTGACATAGCGTTGCTTCCGTGGACATAGTAGCGGGTGCCTTGGACATTACAACCCTTTGGATGCTGTCAAAATTTGACATGTGGGCAGGTTGGGAAGGTTATAGCATTCCAGACTCAGAGCGCATTGCAAACTTGAAGGCGCTTGTCCGATGTGCATTCTTCCCCAAACGCGTGCGTGATTGGGTGGTGAAGATGCTAGAGTTTGCTGCCTACAGATTGGCAGCAGCAGATGTCGCCCTGAACCCTTCTTAGCAGAATTTCATTTTGCTACTTCGAGCACAATCTCGCATTGTTCCGGCGTTCTTGGTTGCTGCAAGTGGACGTGGCAGATCACCTCAGATTGTCCTCATTTGACAAATTGTCCATCTCCGACCTCATTTCAACTCCAGAGATGCTTGAAGGTGGGTTCGGAGCAGGAGTTTCATGTACCTTGCGCTACATGGGATCCGTCAAATTCCTCAGTTTGGATTACCCCATCGCTTTGATCATGAGGGGAGTTTTTGAGGATGGGTAGTTGCAAGAAACACCTGTCAATTTTGGGTCAAAATGGCCTTAGTACTCGAGTACTGTGACTTTTGGAATAAAAATTTTCAAAAATGAAATAAAATATGGATAATTTGTAAAGCATTCAAAAAATTACATGTGTGAAAATTCAGACCTAGGAAAATTTATTTCCAAAAGTTATGCACACTCAAAGAGTGATGGCATTAGATGTTTTTTGGACCGTCTAGAAGACTGCGAGTTCCCGGGCTGTGGGAACACATTGGGAACTTTGGAACTCTGCCACATAGGCAGTCTGATGTGGCACAGAGACTGCTACGTTAGATAATACTAATTAATTAATTAATTAAATTATTTATTAATTATTTAAAAAATAATTTTTTAAATCAGTTTTCAGTTTCTTTACACTTTCTAAGAATTCTGGAAAAAAAAATTTTTTTTTTTTTTTTTGAAATTCAAAATTTCAGACCAGCAGTCGCTGGTTCTTAGGGTTTCTGCGAGATTGGGAGTTTGGGTGGACAGCGGAGGAATGGCGATGGGGACTTCTAGTGGCTTCTTTCCTCGATTTAGCACGGCTAGCGATGATGGGATGGACTGGATGGATCTTTGTCTGCAATTTTAGAAAAACGGGCTATGTCGGTAACTTGTTGGGGGAGTTGGAATCTTGGGTTCCGTCATTAGCGTTACTCCATTGTGTTCTCTTTGGTGCATGTATACGGGTCAGGATGCTGTAAATGGCGGAGTGGATGGCAGTTCAGACTCGATTTTTGGTCTAACGATTGCTGTGTTCGCAGTTTGAAGCCTGATTGGAGCTCTGAGTAGAGCTTTGGGCTGGTGGTGGCCGAATTGGACCTGATTGGGGGAATTTCCACCTGTGGACCGATGCTAGGGTTTTTCGGCGTTTAATCCAAGGCGTGGGGGAATTGCCACTTGTGAAATGGGATTCGCATCAGTTGAGCTCTCTCTTCCTTTTCTACGTACATCGACATTTCGTGAGGTCTTGACTGGAGTTTCCGCTCAGGCCGTGGYTTAGGAAACGYGGGGGATATTATTATTCAGCATTCATGAGTGCTCATTCGATTAGCAAACGGCAAGAAAACATACACCACGATTATCTTCAAGAGGGTTCTCTGAGGAATTCCAATTCGCAGAGCTCGGAGTAGACGGCTACGAGTAGTACGCCTTCGGGCTCGTGAAATAAATCCATTTATCTATCCATCTAGCTTGGAATTGCGTCGGAAGTAATTCTGTTACAAAGAGAAATYATTCAAGACGGGTGGGTGTACGCATACCTGCCCCTCCTAGGTTGGAGGGTGACCTTGTGAACTTCCATGGCCGGTCGGCGTGAAGATTTGGATCTTGAAGAAGGTCAGAGCAGTGATACATCGCCCTTGCTAATGGCTCAACCGCCTGCAGCTGTTCCGCATGAACACGTGGTCACAATTACGGATCCTTCTGTGGCCCGTACCGCGGAGTCATCATCAGTGCCGCAGCAAGAACCAGCTTTGTCCAGAAGTTTGTCTGCCAATCGCGCTTTAAGGGGAATTCCTTCGTTTACTTCAWCTTCTTCGAATGCCTCAGCAAATAATAGCAGTAGTCATGGCCCCTCGCGACAGCGAACTAGCCCTTTGAATTCAGGCCTTTGGATCAGCATTGAACTCACCATCACCATTAGTCAAATTATTGCTTCTGTCATCGTCCTCGGTCTCTCGAGAAAAGAGCATCCACAAGCTCCCTTGCACGTCTGGGTGGCCGGCTATGCAGCAGGCTGCCTGGCAACTTTACCCCTCCTGTATTTGCGCTACACGCATCGCTACGTGAGAACGAGAGAGCAGGACCCTCTCAGCAGCACTCAGCCAACTCCCTCTGTTGGACCTGGCCCATCATCCTACGTTACTTTAACGCCAGCTTCGCAGAGCGAGATGACACAGGGGGGTCGGCAACGAATTTCTGAAAGTTCAAACAATGCGGAGAGGTAAGCGACTTATTTACTTTTTTTTTAGGTRTTTAGTGCTGGAAGATTGTCATTGTGCTGGCAGGGCTTGAACCCACCTCTAAGCCAGCTTATCACTGGAACTGCCTAAGCTCAGAGCTTTGGCACCTCCTTACGAGTCGCAAGTCAACTGTTAATGAAATGAGCTTTTTGCATGTCTTCCAGTTCTTGTACTTCTTCTACGCTTCTGTTATTTACTTGGGTCGACAATGGCTACACAGGATCACGAGTGCTCGTGGAAGGAAATCGTTTGCGCTAATTGTGCTATCTCATTTTGCAGAATCGGGATGTTTGTCGACAGGTTCAAGATAGCTCTAGATTGTTTCTTTGCAATCTGGTTTGTGGTTGGTAACGTCTGGATCTTTGGCGGGCAATCGGCCGCACATGACGCCCCAAATTTGTACAGGTACAGACAACTGCAATATATGTATATGTGCACATCTTGGTCTTTCGGTWGATTTCTTCAAATTCGCATAKCTCCTGCCATCTGCACAGGCATATATTTTTTTGTCAGAATTTACATTGAAGTTGTGGGGTGTGGGGTAATGAGTGGACAGTAAGAAGTTGACTGACATTTGGGTGWACGCAGGTTATGTATCGCCTTGCTCACCTTCAGCTGCATCGGGTATGCRATGCCCTTCATATTGTGTGCCACCATTTGCTGCTGCTTGCCCTGCATAATCGCACTTCTAGGGATTCGCGAAGACCAAAATCAGAACCGAGGAGCCTCTCAAGAGGCCATTTCYGCCCTGCCGACTTACAAGTTTAAAGCGAAGTCTTCTTCAAATGCTTTGAAATCAAAGTCAAAGAAAGAGGCCAGCGATTCAGATGGTGAGGGGACAGGGGAGGGAGGTTGGGTGGCACCTGGTACAGAGAAGGAACGGCAGGTGACCGCTGAAGATGCTGTGTGTTGCATCTGCCTTGGGCAGTATACGGATGGTGTGCAGTTGAGGGAACTCCCTTGCACCCATCATTTTCATGTCGAATGTGTTGATAAGTGGCTCATAATCAATGCCTCATGTCCCCTTTGCAAGCATGATGTCGGCGGAACTGCTGAAACAGGTGATACAGAACCTGGTGGCAATGCTAATGATCAGCGTGAACCTGCGGATAGTGGATCATCTGCTCCAGCTACTTGATTGGGAAAAGGCTCCGTTAGTCGGCTGAAATGGGTGAGGGCAGAGGTAAAGTGCAGGAAGCCCATATCTGCGGATATKCTCGATGTGGAGAGAACTGGTGCTGTCTGTGCCAGGCTGCCTGTGTGTCTCTGCTTCAGGATCCCTCTTTGCCACTGCCATTTGTACGATGTAAATACACCACTTGTAGTTAGAGAGGGAGAGGGAGAGGGAGAGAGAGGGAGAGAGGATGATGCCCCGTTCTTGTGGAGAAAGCCTTGAAAAACAATGGTTTTTGCTCCCGCGGGAAGCGAGAGCAGCAAGCAAGGAAAGACGTTTTGTTACTAAATTGTGACTCATGAATGTCCAGRAGGATTCACTTGGTTTCACAGAGCTCAGTAATAGTTCATATTAAGAAAGTTTCAGTAACTGGAGCTCCAGGGGTATATCATGATTTAAACTTTGGAAGGTTCTGATTTTTATGACCTGAAAACTTTGGAGGCTTTAACTACTGGTAGTTACTGAGCAACGGATCCGGGTCCAGCTATGGGAATGCTGTGTGCTAAGAAAGGTCTGATATTTGGAGCCAGGTCTAGAGCTGGAATGGAACGTGGGCACCGTCTCCTAGTGGAGCTCTCCTGGAGTGAGGCATTCTTCGATATCCTCAATCGATGTCCTCTAACATGAAGCTGCATACAAGGGTTGGCAGTTCTGGGTTTTCTCCACTGCTGTCGGGAGCTTTAGGTTGCGAACAGCATTTTAAACGTTTATTTCGTTTTACAGCATTTTATTTCAGTTGTCTATCTCTGAATATCTTCAAATTATGTGTCTTGTTGACTACGGTACAGTCTTAGGAGTACATTTTTTGTTTCAGCGCTCGAGTTCATTGAGTAAATGAAATTGGAGTACTTGTTACTTAACAATAGTTTTTGTATAAACAGAACCACAAGGTAGTCTCGACTCAGGACTTCTATTAACAATTTAGTATTTTGAATCATTCTCTACTTCTTTCTACTTACTACTTTTTTCCTATATGTTGTACATCTTTAAATGATCTGAAATTTTTTATATATGTAGCCGACTTGCCCTGAAGAATGAATCCAAGGAAGCACAACCATTTTGGACATTTTTTCATAATGATATGACCTTGTGAATTGCAGCTGCCCGGTTTTTGGCAGAGCCAAAAAAAGGATTCTTTCCACTTTAAATGCTAATATCTTGCAATCTACATGGTGGAAATTTTTGAAATTTTTTCCACATATTCTCAAACTAGAGTACTACAATATTCTATGGTTACATGTGTCAAAAAATGATATTTTTCAAAAATTTGGTACTTGTAATAGAAATGGCAGTTTTGAAGCATTTTTGGTGAGAGCATAGTCAAGGAACTTTAGGGGTTAAAATATTTGGAATTGCAACCAAAAGCATAAAAAATCCAAAATCGATACGACCATATTGTCTACAATACAATTTGATAKGCTAAATTTAGATTAAATATGATATTTGACTATTTTACAAAAAGTTTTGTTCCTTTAGAGGTTCAAGATTAAGATGGATGAATAAATGCCATTGTGGGCAAAATGGTTACTTTGACTCATGTGGAATGAATGTTTGTATGTGGAGTTTGTTTAAAGATTTTTCAAACATAAGATAGGATGATAGCAATTGAAATTATAGTTTTTAGTCAATTTATGAATTTGTTATGAGTTTTTTTAAGTTTGTGGTCTAAATGGCTCAAAAGTGTCACTATATCCCCAAAATGAGCTCAAAATGAATATAACGTGTATATATAATGGTCATATTACTCACCTAAAATGGTCATGATGTTTTACTTTACTAGCCTCAAGGTAGAAATATTCAACAACACCTAGTTTGGATTGATACTACATCTCCATTTGCTTGCCTACACAAAATAGTGAAATTGTTTTTTTCCGTACTAATTTCTCAACATTTGAAACTATATAAATATTATGTGTTATTGTACAAAAATGCACTACTTTTGAAGTAGATTTTGTTGCAATCGGTRTTCATGAGCCTCCATGTATACAACATTAGGGGGGATTTGAAGTTAAAGAGCTCGGGAGTTCCCAGACTGCGGGAACGCAAGAACTACACTACACCAGTTTCTGCAGCAAGAATCTAACGTGGCCGAGAGTCGGCCACGTCATTATTATTATTTTTTTGAAAATAAAAAAGTACGTTTTTTGCATTCCAAGACCAATTTTTTTTTTTTTAATTTTATATAAAATCCTAACCTGAAAGCACCAAGCTATTTCTTTATTGTTTTAGAAACAGCTTTGGGAATAGCCCTGAAATGGCCTTTTGGAGGCCTCGAATCCTCCTCAATGATAAATTTTTTTTGGAAATATTTGTTGGCTCTGATGGCTTATGATCTAACTCCCTTGATGGAAAGCAACCTAATTGTTAAGGCAACCTAATTTCACTATTTTTGTAAAAAGAGTTTAATGTATAGAATGGAGTTTTTTACCTTACACACCACATTTTTGTCCAAGCAAAGTCTGAAGGCCATTTTTCAATCAAAAAACATTCAAAACTGCCATTTTCAATGCAAATAACAAAAAAATTTAAACATTTGTTACTTTAGCATATACAATTATAGGATCTTGCACCAAAATAGTATGAAAATGTTTGGAAGAAAATTTAGAAGCTTTAACCATATTTATCACAAGCATTAGCATTTAAAGTAAAGAAAACAAGGGTTTCTTTTCTAACTGACTAAATTAACCCCTAAAGGACCAAATTGCATTTTTTGGAAACATAGCAATTTGGGGCAGGTCACTACGAATGGAGTTTTCAATTTTTTTCTTTGAAATTTTCAAACAACATGTGTCCAAGGAGTAGCTTGAAGGCCCAACAATTTTCATGACTTTTGACTACATCGTTAAAGATTTATTGCATGAAATGTGATTTTAAGTGGTCGGCGGGCAATCCAGGCAAGTCTGAAAAAATGATTTTTTTCAAAAATAAAAATTCGGAATTTCTTTATTAGATTTATCTGTGGATTCAAAGTTTTGAATTACTCCATTTTGATCAATGAATCAAAAGTTATGAAGAGTTTTAAATTTGTGGGCAATCATGGAATCTCTACACTAAAGTAAAATTTTTTTTTTCTGAACAAATGGCAAAGCCACTGCATTAAGGAGAGAAAGAGTACAAGCAAACGAGGCAAGGGCTGGTCATAGAAGGGGGCGAGCATAGACAAATGCAAACCAAAGGAAACAACAACCAAACTACATTAAAGAGCAAGGAGAAGGGGGGCTCTTGTTCTACGTGAGGTGCTTGCCTTCTCTACAGGCAAGCACATGGGAGCGGAGCCAAAGGCTATCAAACCTATGATAAAGCAAATCAGTCTAGAGTGGACGACAACTTGTTGGATTTTTAACTTTCTATAATGCTAGACGACCCGAATCTAAAAGGGCTTTCCAAATGGAAGTCCGAGAAAACTCCACAGGCCATTGATGTTGACTGAAAACCGTACTATTCCTAGACACCGAGATAATCCATACGGTAGATCCCCGAAGAAGGTTCCATATGAGTTCGAGGCTGCGGAATCATCTTGGGAATGACTCCCCAAAGATGCATTGCATATGGTTGAATCTACAATAAACTTTGAAGTCCTTTTTCTTTCAAATCACAACTCATTTTTCTTCAAACTTCCATAGTAATGAGTCATATGTCATATACTACAATTTTTTTTTCATGTATCTCCTTTTGGACTTTACCCATACATGCTTAATATCGTATTCTTCCTGGAATGAAGAAGTTTCAAAGTCCACTTTTTGCCCAAATTTTGAGTTCACAGTCCAGTGTTCTGGGCCTCCTCCTTCTCCGGGTCCTCCGTGATTCAAACTAGCCCATCCGACGATTAAAGGTCATCGACCAGAACCTCCTCCTTCACCCCGCTCGGACGTGTTCGCAAGGGCCCGTCCGAGAGACGGGACAGGAGAAGGCGAGCCACGTTTTGGGCTGAAACGGCCGCTGTCTCTATGGCACTGGCGGCATTTTCGAAAGAGTTGATGTAGTACAGATGCTGTGCATCCAGGATGTAAGGAGAGAATTTCTCCGGTGCGGTGTAGTGCGGATAAGCAGCCCAGTCCATGCGAATAGTGCTCCTGCGGGTGCTGCAACCATGCACAGCCATATTCATTGTCCCAAGTACATACATACATCTTAAAAGATCCCACCCCACCATTCGATTAACATTGAATTCGAGTTCATCTACAAGTTAGGGCCATCATGCCAATATTGAATGTTGATATTGAAAAAACAAGTCCATCTAGAGAGCGAGCGTTACCTGAAAAGAAGGTCCAGGAGCTCGTCCGACAACGGAGCTCGAGAGAAGACCTTATAAGCTCTGTCGGTTGTGTTATACTCTTTAAGAATACCGATCGACGAGAAGGGAATGTTTGGATCCTCCATCGTTCCAATCAGCTCAGGAATGCTTTCACTTGTTGAGCCGAAGTAATCCTGACAYGAGCATTCACAACTTCAGAAAGAGGGTTCCCAATCATCTCAAACTTGAGCATGAAAGCTGCCCTGAACTGATGAACTCCAAGACGAAGAACCAGCGTTTTTTGTTGAGAGATTGTACCGAGTTCAGCAGTCCGCGAACGAATGTGGTGAACGTATGTTGCATGTGGCGCTTGACAAGGTTGACTGGTGGTGTAAAGAGTATCTTGGACTCATCCAAAGATGTTGCTATAACGACAGCATCGCAAGTTACAGCTCCTCCTTCAGAGTCCACTTCATATTTTCCATCGACAGCAGTGACCGAAACCACTTCATGGTTCAAGGAAAGAGATGCGTTTGTGTAGCGAATCAGACCCTCGGCTAACTGCCAGTTCCCGCCAACTACGGCCCATAACCCMCCTTGTGCTCCCGCAAGTGAGACTCCGCCCGCCAATCCACTTATGCTCACATTTTGGCCATAGTTGATCCGCATTGTAACCTGCACAGGGGGCCACCCGTCATCAGAAAGACGGACTTTTGCTCCTCTCCCTCCACGTCATGCTTAAAACCAAGCCCTTACATCATGCACGGGGGGAGGGGGGCATTTTATGCCACAGACATCCTTGAAAATACAGAAATACAATGGAAACAATTAAGGGATAACAAGAGATGACGTGTGACAGCGATGCGTAGATAATGAATGTCCTAAATAACCGGTTTATGAGCTGGGAGGCCCGAGATGGTTATCAGACATAACCCTCTTCTGTCACTTTAATAGCACATGGCACTTTGCAGTTGGAAGAAAGGGGACTTTGCAGTCATAACCCCATCCTCTCCACACTCTTTGAGGSATGACTCTCCAAGATTGRACAATCTTCTTCAAGTTTGAAAGAGAGGGACAAGTCCAATAATYAACTCGGGTCTCCTAGCACTAATTCAATTGTGTAGTAGAAATCAAATCAGGAAGACAGGACTTCCGACTCTAGGTCCTCCTCTTTTCCAAATGCAACATGCCACGTGACAAAAAGGAGAGGGATATGTCTTGCCAATGACATCATAATGCAAAATTGGGGAGACATAAACCAGAAAGATACCAGAAAGATACCAGAAAGATACCAGAAAGATACTAGAAAGATACAACGTGAAAAACGAGGGTGCCAAAGTGAGTCAGGCAATACCGTGATGAGCTCATCAATCAAGAGCTGGGACAGTCCGGCATTTTGGAGCAACTTTTCAATAGTATACTGCGTGCCGTCATAGAGATTCACCGATTTCAACATTCCCTCCACGGAATCAAAGGCTGCACGATCCTCGTTGTACAACGCCACCCACTTGTCTAGCATCCCCTGTTAATTTCAGAAAAGAACACGCAAATTAAGCAAATGTTACAAGCACTCTAAAACTCCGCACAACTCAGATACGACAGATGGTTACAATTTTCGTGTACTACTAGAGTTTTTCTAGTGTACTTGATTAAAGATCAAATTTTCATTAAACAATATAAATTCATTGAAATAACACTAAACCAGTACTACTTCGGTGTGAGGTTATCAGCTAATTGGCGTCGAATTGGAAAATTTGACGATTAGTGGCAAGGGACTTTTGAGATGAGACGTTTCGAACAAGTGTAAGCACGATCAGAAGAAATGTGCAGGAAGACGACATCGACCTAATCCAGCACCTCCTCCGCGACCTTAAATCCAAATAGCGGAAGATAACCACCGAACCCTAGACCTCCGAAACCCTAACTTTAGTATCTGAGCTGGTGTGTGTGTAGCGCCAGAGGCTTCATTCTGCCTGCCATACTTACATTGACATAGGTTTGCATCTTCCACAAGCTGGTGCCATACCTCCACAAGATCGACAGGGTATTCATGATCTGGGTGATCGTCTTGGAGAACAGCGAGTCCCCCGCGCGTGCGGTCTGGAACACAAAGTGCTTGCCATCCCAAATCCCGAAGCTCTCCTCATCGTCCTCGGAGGTGCGGTTCAGGCCCAGAAGCTCAACAAATCGCGCAGCATGCGCGTTTTTGGGGTGAATCACGGAGCCCCCGGCTTCGAAGGTGTCACCCTCGAGATCGACCACGGCCATGCGTCCGCCCACGCGGTCCCGCGCCTCGAAGATGGAAATGGTGGGAGGCTGGTGCGCGTACTCCCGGAGRAAATAGGCGACGGACGCGCCGGCCATTCCGCTCCCCACGATGCAAACTTCCCGGTCGCCATAGCAAGGCGACCCCAGAAGCAGCAGCACCACCACCACCACCAAGAAGAGAGCGCATGTGAGCAGCATCGGAGTCGCCATGGGAGGGATCGAATTGCAAAGGATTTGGGAAGGTCGGCGAGGACAATTCTGCTGCAACATCCACCAACGGAGAAAAATCAACTCTCGGCAAACCAACGAGTGCCATGGCGGATTGCRACAGTCCAGCAAGGAACAAGGAAGCGAAATTCCGTTACAAAAGTATTCAAAAGTGGGATGCAATCCTCGTCGTAACTTACATTCCTGTAACTTAATGCACGTCAGTATCACTCATTCAACATCATCGAACCAACTGAAACTTCCCTCCCTCAGATGGATCATAAGGTAAGCTTAAGGTATGCACATGCAGGTGCACCCACAATGCACAATCAATCCAAAATGCCGGTTTGGAACAAAAGGGAACACTGGAACCGAAGATAGAGATTGATGACACAAGACGCATTCACTTGTGCACAGGGAGAAGATGAAAGTTCCTAAAACTCATCCTTAACCCTTGAAGGACGGACCCATGGCCGTAGAAATCATGCATTTTGATATCGTGTGACATCATCTCCTTTGAAAAAGCTAAATATATTCATTGGAAGTCAAAGTATTAGAAAAGATCTTCCCTTTCCACCCCTAATACCAAGGATGAATGATTGCATTTATGTTTTTCAAGGAAAGATTCTTTGCCATTCATCCGACACAAAACATCCTCGGCGTCATTTATGGGTTAAGTTAGTGTGGATTTGAAAGACAGAACATCTAGATGTCAATACTTTGAAAATTATGAACTTATTTGTATGATGTCCTGCTAAGTTAATCCACGCAAAAGTCCGTTGGACTTTTCTTTCACTTGCCCAAAAGATCTAAGTTAGCAAAAAGAATTTATGTTTGATAATAGTCAATATGCTCAATTGCTAATAAGACTAGTGCAACTTACGAGTGCACTTACCATTGATAAGTCAAATTTCTCATTTAGAGTTTCTCAATTCACTCTAGGAATTTCACAGGGCTTTTTATTCATTGTTTCGTATTTTTGTTAGTACTTTCAATCTTGCTCATTCAATCCTTTCAATTTTGTATTGACAAATTCAAGGTCTATCTAAACAACAAAGAASCTCTATATATACAACAAAATATCATGAAAATTCAAAACCACGATTATTTTGACGCCATTTTTGTCATTCTTGTCATCTTTGTTTGGACATTAATTACCTMTTAGAACCAACACAATTTTCAAAAAGATACCCAATGAGATTTCAAGTGTTCTTGAGACACGATTTTATTTACAAGATTATTATTAACTTAAAACATTACAAGTTATTTGCACGTTTTAAATTAAAATTAAGATTAAAAATATTCCTCAAAGTCTTCAAAGTCCAAAACCTTTGGTAGTGCAAAGAGCGATGAAGCTCCAAGAAGAATCTCATAAAGTAATCTATTGAAGTGTCAATGATGCTTATAACTTAGAACATGAATAAATCTAAAAAACACAATGGAAAACAAGATGATTTTCATTTTTCAACTTGCATATTATTTGTTGTAGAATTCCAATTATTAGAAGTTTACGCAAGAATATATTTTTATTAAATTATCTCTTACACCTACTTTAAGAGGTGAAAATTCAATATTGAAAAACACGAGTTTTTGATAATTGAATAATCMAATTGAAATATTATTTTTTGTTATATTTATTCAAGCAATCTATTAAAAATACAACAATAGGCCTAAAAAATGTACAAAATTGTATACCAAAGTGCAATCAAGTCAATCACACATCAAACTCCTTTTATACCTCTTTCACACTCATATTTCAAGAAGATGCTGCCACTTCATTATTTGAAATGCTACCTTATTTCAATAAATATAATAACTTGATTTTTCGGTTTACATCTATTATATTAAATTTATGGTTCCAAAAAATTGTTATATTAACATTTCTTTTCATACTCAAGTTTTCTTCATTTCACTTATTCATCTAGAACTACAATGTATGCAACAAGGTACGCCAAATGGGAACCAACCAATCTTTATATTCTAATTGCACAATTTGTAATCCTTTGAAATAGAACATATTCTTTTTTTTTAAAAGTGGTTGTTACAAATTTGCAACAAAGTGCTCTATTATGATTAAAATGTATTTTGTTACTCAAATAAGAAATCAAGATAAAAAATTAACTTTTAATATTTATAACATGGGTATACAATGTGAGTGAATAGAAAAAATGTTAAAGAATTTATATTTAATKACMTRGAGGTCCTAATGTAAGTACTTTTATTCAAGCACATCACAAATAAAGTTTTTTCTACCTTCACAAATGCCATATATAGAAGAACTTCTAATAATCCTCACTTTCTAAACTAATAAAACTCTCCTCAGTAAGGTGTTAGACCGGTCTCGGACTCCTGACTTATTAGAAGTTATATTGTGTTATAATTTATACTTCTAAAAAACTATTGTATTGGATAGGTAGAGCTTTGTTTTTATAAGGTGGGAGGTGATTAATTTGTAGGTTATATAAAGGATTAAAAATATTAAAAACAAGTACAGTTAATAGTGCTGTAATTCAAAATAAGTCACCAAATGATCTATGTTTTAAACAACACAATAAGGATCATAGAAGCTCATAAATTATTGTTAACCAACATTGGTAGATTATACATTGATTGCAGGATAATGACTTGTGCAATTTGAACCCATGCATGTAACCACTAAATTCACCAAAGGTTCCAACATCTCCAAAGTAGATCTAGAGGCAAACTTGTATGTAACTTTAAAAATATTTGTTTTTTATATTTCATTTCAACTGAAAAATGAAGTCTAATAAGCTCTGTTTGAATACATTTCAAAACTTTGCTCCATGTGTTAAAATTCAAATTGCACAATATGGTATCTATTAGTAGTTGACATAGCTCTAATACACACCATACACGCAGAAGTTGAAGGAGAGAAAGAGCTTGAAACTCTACTTCATCCTATAACCAAAAATTCCTAACAAACTAATGCTCATCACTACTTTCATCCACCTCTAATTTATTGTTAGTTTGCTAAATTAGTGCAAAACGCATCAATTTACTGAAAATTGCGCTAAATTATTGTAAAGCCACTAGTTTAGTGAAAAAAATTCTAATTTAAAGCAAACGTCCCTGAATTATTGTAAAACCTTCTAAAATACTATAAAACCCCTATTTTAGCATTATCCTCATTATTCTAGTCTCAATTCTAGCATTCTATTAGTAGTTTTAATTGGACTAATTTTTTTTTATGTTTTATTCATATTTGCTATTTTTGGAGTTTTCAATTTACTTTTAGTTTTATTTTCTACTTCTAGTCGTTCGTTTTTTATTCACTTTTTTATTTTTTATCTTATATATCTTTTTTTTAGTTTGCAATTTGATTCTAGTTTCATTTTCTACTAATAGTAGTTTGTTTTCATTTTGGTATTGCATTTTTATTTTTAAATTTCCATCATTTCACTATTTGCTTACTTTGGTTACTCTACCAAATCTTATTTAAAGTCTTTTTAAGTTTTAAATCCCTATTAATCCCTCAATAATTTCTCTTCATTTTTTACTATTGGCATGTTCTAGATTTTTCCTCTAACCTCTTCATGTTCCTATTCCTCGGTACTAAAAAACTATCAAACCAGTAGAATTCTTAAAAGACCAAGCTAGGTTTTTTGGCAATATAGATATTTTGGATAGCTCAGCACAATTCCTGTATTTTGAAATGAGCAATTAAGCTCACATCTTCAAATTATCCCATATCCTTTGAGGATTCACAATGGATTTCATTATAAAAATTGACCTCTCCACCTACTGTCAATTTTACTAAATTTCTATAAAGTAATTCCTTCATTTAGCCACCAAGAAAACTTCTTGATTGTAGATTGACAAATGAAGAATTGGAGTTCGAGTCAATGGATTCTCAGTTAGGTTCTTGGCGACTATTTTTACATTTATTTAACCCCTAAAGTCCCAAGGCCTTTTTTCTCTCAAAATCCATTCAAAACTGCCATTTCTATTGCTAGGTGCAAAGCTTTCAAAATTTTCAATCTTTTTGCATATCTAACCGTAGGATCTTGCACTATACTAGTATATAAATGTGTATGAAAATTTTCACAAAATTTGACAACATATATTGTAAGATATCTGCATTCAAAGTGAAAAAAACATGTTTCTTTTATAAATTCTATGAGTAGATTTTTTGGCTTTGGAGCTTCCTAATCAAATTTTTCTGCTCTATTGAGCTTAAAATTATAATTTTATGTGTTGAAGATTCGAGTTGAGGATTAGGGGAAAAAAATTCAAGAAAAACACACTTGATATTCAATCATTAAAAAATTGTTAAGTAGAAGTAGGTCCAAGATTGGAAAAAATTCTAAATGGTGAATGCTCTAAGATGGGATTGAAACACAATAATCCCAATGGTGAGATTGTTTTGGCAAGTAAACTTAACCTTGTCCGACAATTTTTTTCAAAAAATTGTGAAAATTGCATTTAGAAATGAATCCTATAAGTTATTTTTTCAGGAGGATGCTTAGATTGCCCGAAAAACAAGATTGTCCATAACTTTCTCATTATTAGGCCAAATAGAATGAATCAAAGCTTCAGATGTACACAAAAACATAATCTTTGAGAAAAAAATGAAAAATAAAAAAAAATCGTATTTTTGTGATTTTTTTTTTGCCCGACGAACTGAAATTTATGCATAGTATGGCATAACTTTTGCCCCCATGCACCGATTGAGACAAAAAATATATTTTCAAAAAGATAATGTGGTTTTCTATCATAAAAAAAAGTTTCAAAAATTAAGTCAAAAATTGAGATCACACGGGCCTGCTCGAAATCCCAAGTGTCCCCTCGGGGGACACTTGGGACTTTAGGGGTTAAAGTAGATTTTGGTGTGTGATTCCAAAATTAGCAAAAAAAATGGCTGACATTAATGTAAACCAATCTGTGACAAACAAAATGGTTGGTTTGCCTTGTTGATGTTATTGAAATTTTTTAATTTTTTTCCATATAAAGGCAAATGTAAGAAATGGAGAAAGCAATTGAAATTTTTTTTGAAAAAGTATGAATTTGTTATGAAATTTTTAAGTATGTTGTTCAATCAACCCTAAAAAATTTCTAGATTATTCCCAAACCAAAAAAAAGTGTATCCACAATGGTCAACTTACCACTTATAATAAAATTACAATGTTTTACAATATAGTCACAATATTTTCTAATATGGATATACTTACTATGTAGGAATAAAAAAAAGTTACTTCTTGTGATGAATTTACATTGAAGAGGTGGAAGTTCTTCACAAATTCTTCACCATCATCCAACTGAAGCATTGATTGTGGCCATTAACTCAAACTAATTACCTCAATCTCATTTATTGCAAAAATTCCATCCTGGATTGATGTAAGATTGTTATGGGTCATTCCTTAGGTGTCCACATTGTGTGGTTTGCACGTTGTAGTTTGGTTTACCTGAATTCATAAACAACACCAAGGCCAATTTCTGGTCAATGAATGAGGGAGCATCTTTCTGTGTAGGACAAAAGTGCAACTATTCATCCTCAAAATTAAGGGTGGAAAGGAAATATCTTCTACAATACTTTGACTTCTAATACGTGCTTTCGAATTTTCTTAAACTAATGATTCTCATAGTATCAAAATTGATAATTTCCACGGCCACCAGCTCATCATTTAAGGGTTACTGTGCAAATTGTGAAATCTGATACCGTAAAAATCATTGGTTTAAAAATTTTCAAAAGTAAGCATTGAAAGTCAAAGTATTGTAGAAGATCTTCCCTTCTCACACAAAATTTTGAGGATGAATAGTTGCACTTCTGTCCTATCTTTATAAAAAATAGACGTTTTTGAAACTGTAAAGAAAAACTTGCCTATGCGTTTTTTTTAACGGGTTTCACATCATTCTTGATGTTGTCGAAAATACGTTCTTTTATTAACGTGTAAAAATATGCCCAAATTTCCTGAAACATCAGAAGAAACGTCACAATTCTTGGCAATGTCACTAAAAATCCATGCCCTCCAAACATCTAAGTGTGGCACGTGGAGGGGTCCATAGCGCCACATCACCTTTTGGGGGGGCAACTTGTGCCACGCAGACTTACTTGCCTGCCGGTGTCAGTGATGTGGACCCCTGAAATTTTTTGACGTGGCTCGGGAAAAATATGACGTGGCGCTTTCACGCAGATGCCGTGTATGTAAAGTGATGAGGGTTTAGGCTCTGGAGGCTTGTTTTCTGTGACGTCATATACAACGTTTTTAGTGTTACTTGGGACATCAATAATTCAATACGAATGTCATCTTGTCATGCGAGACGGGATGGTTCATTTGCAAAAGGATTGATTGGTTGTTTTCAACGACATTCTAACGTTTTACAAGACATCTACTTTGACATCTCGGCTGACTGCGTTGTCAGTTTTGCACACATCATTAACATTTTCCATGACATTGGAGTAAACATCAACGACAACTTTGTGGCTGGAAATGGATTGATCTCGTAAGTATAGTGAATGACATCAGGTACAAAGGCACTGTCAGCAAAGATGTCAACACAGATGGCCTTACCATGAACATCAATTTGTGTTACATATAAACTAATACTCAATCAACAAAAATGGTAATCACATCATCCAAAACGGTTGTTAATGGAAGAATGTTTCATTGCAAAAAAAACATGACGTGAAAAGTTACACGGAACATACATTGAATAAGGTGTATAGGAACACAAACGTGCTAAATGAAAGGTAGGAAAATTTATGCCCCCCAACTCCCATTCCACATCCACTCCAAGTGTTTTGGACCCCTATGTAAGCAGCTACCCCTTTCTGCACTTTTTTCCTTCTAGGCAGTGTCCTCCCTAAATACACAGTCCCTGCCCATAGTCACTTTGAACAAGCTTGTTGACGTGGCAAAGGTGAGTTATTTCGGACGTCATCAAAAAACTTGTCTAATATTGTGTTTGATGTCACTGAAAACATGTGACATTGCCAATGACAAGAAGATGTTTCCTCGATTTTCCTGACCCATCTTCGTCAACATCATCCGAGAAATCACAATCCTGTACACAATTTTTGAAAAACTCAGGATGTTTTTGAAAAATGTCTCACATGTTTTTGAACATCACGTGTTTCTGTAAAAATATAATCAAAAACACAGTTTTCTTATAGAATATAGAGATAGATGCTCTCTCATTCATTGACCAAAAAATGGCCTTGGTGTCATTTAAAAGTTAATCCACTAAAGACTAGTCGACCACTTTTTAGTTGAAATTGACACATTTTCATTGGTAGCTAGAGTTCTGGAATGAACTTGCATACGGACAAAGGAGGACGGGTGTGGAAAATTGGGAACTAAATGCATTGCCACAAAAATCACAACAGTCTGTGTTGGCATACAGTTTAGGGGTTCAAAAGACTAATGAAATACAAGCTGAAAATATACAACTCTTCTAGCAAGGGAACCTTCGCTTATTCCAAAATTTATCCCAAAAGGCCTAGCATTCATGCCAATTCCATTAGTACATCAAATCTATAAAATGCAAAGATGTCCATGCCCAACGTCAGTGGGAAAAAAGCGTCAAAATATTGGACGTCCAGACGTCCAAAAGCAACGGACATTTACAGCCCCACAGTCCAACGGACAAGAGCGCGGATGGGCGGACGGAAGGGTAGGCGGGCAGACGGACGGACAAGGAGAAGGATAGGCGGACACGCAAACAACCTGGTGTGTGTACGGAAGGGTGGACAGGCAAACGGCTTGGTGAATTGGGTGGATACCAAACAATCCGCGAACAATCCGCCTCCATCGCAACCTCCAGGCTGTCCGCCATCTACTAAATTTTTTTTTTTTTTTTTTCTTCAGCAATCAGTCCGAGCTCATGGGAACATGGATGACTCTCTATTTCTCCAATGCAACTCCATCTAATGAAATTGTTTATATAATTGAAGTATAATAATATCGATCCTTTGCATTTGGCATGCACCATGAGGCCTAAGCCCACATTTATGGAAAAACCTTCAAATCACTAAATATAGGTTTCATATTTGTATACAACAAGACGATGAATTATAACATATCATTTTTGATGTGAGGGTACATTACAAAGTACAAATGTACATATGAGGTCCATAAATGATTAATTGTTGTATATAAGAGGTCATCATATTGGAGGGTCAATTACATTCTTCACTACCAAAGCACCAATTTTTTTTGTATGGGATATATGTTGACTATTTAGAGTTTATAATTTAGGATGTACATATAATTATAAGGGTGTAAAATAATAATTTCAATTAAGTTTTTGTTGTATAAATGATGTATTTAATATTAATATTCAATATACTCCGTTAAAGCATATTAAAGTGCTTAGAGCCTTTTTAGCAACATCTTCTAATCTTCTAATAAAATAATAAAATAATACAATTGCTTGTACTATGCATATCTTGATATTTTGCATTATCAATGCATTTTACAACAAAACTTTAAGAAATAGTTTAGGTTATAATCATGTGTTCTATTTTTGTACAATGGCGCATGCTTAACAATTGATGCCCTAAACCTTAAAAAATATAGAAAACATAAATCAATAAGTCAAGGACATTTACATATGTACTGCATTTTGATAATTACACTAAAAAGAATTAGAGGTCAAACATTTTATGCACACTACACCAATGTTTTGGATAATTGTAAGATTCAAAGTTAGTTTAGGATAGAAGATTTAGGGTTTAGGGTTTAGAGCATACATTTCAATGTGTGGATAAATAACTTCAATAATCCTTCCATACATTCAATTATGTTACATTGGATGCTTGTAGCATTGAATAATGACAATCTTTAAGAGCTCGTTTGTGTTTTTCAGAATCCAATGTTAAGAAAAGAAAGCTTCCAAAATGATAAATTTATAATATCAATAAATAGATAAGAGACAAACAACAAGCCGATTGGGTAGACTATTTGGTGTCTGCCGAATTGTAGCCGTTGGATTTGCTGTCCGCTGGACCAACCGATGAAGAAGAAAATAATAATAATTTTTTTTTTAGCAGATGGCGGACGGCTTGGAGGTTGCGATTGGGGCGGATTGTTTAGTATACACCTGATCCATTAGGCCATCTGCATGTCCACCAACCCATCTGCCAATTTTTTTTTTGGCAGACGTTAGACGACCTGGAGGTTGTGATGGGGCGAATTGTTTGGTATCCGCTCCATTCACCAGGCCATCTGCCTATCCACCCTTTTGTCCGTTGCTAATTTTTTTTTGGCAGCTTGTAGACGGCTTGGAGGTTGTGATGGGGCGGACTACCTTGTATTCCTCCAAACACGAGGTTGTCTGCCCATTTGCCCGTACTTCCGCGAGTTTTTTTTCTGGGGAGGGGGAACGAGGCGAACATCGTATGGCCCTGAGGTTGTGAACTTGTGATAGGACGGATTGTGTGGTATCCGCCCCATCCACTAGGCCGTCCGCTTGTCCGTTGTACGGACTCTATTGGGGACGGCCTTGGCGGACAGAGCGAACGACTTCAGCGGACAAGGCAGACGGCAACAATTGAGATTGGTGGACAACCTCGGCCAAAAGTCACAAGACACCCGGAGGATAGCGCCCACGGACGCTAGATGCCCGGACAACCCTGACAAAATGCATCATGGTTTGATTTTTTCCCATATTTAGCTTGAGCCCAATTCAATGCCACACTTGTCAATTTGGAGGTTTTTAGTACCTATCCACTACGTTCACATTGAAGAATTACATTGTAAAATTTGGTAGGCTAGTTCTTCTAATACAAATACACCTTTCTAGAAGGGGGATTTCCAAAATCATGTTCCAAGTGTGTTTTATATTGGTCTACAAAGTGTTGTATACAGGTTGCATTTTGAAACATATAAATAATTAGTTTGGTGGATTTTTTGGTGGATAACCATCTCCATAAAGTTGTTACAAGTGGACACTTTTTATTTTTTGAATTTACTTATTTTTATTATTTTTAAGTAATTTTTAAATCAAAACACCTATTTTCTTGAGATTTGGCACTTTTTTAGTTTTCATAGTGTTAGAGAATTTTTCTATGAATTTCCTTTGGTGGTTATCTTCATCTTAAAGGTGTATACATTGACTATATTTTTAAGGAAATTTTAAAAATTAGTTTTCTATTTTTATAGCACTGTAGAGAAATTTATGAGTATTGTTCCAAAAAGCAACAAATAATACTAGTGTTTCTTACAATCACCCCTCACTAGTTTTTTGACATTCCGCACTATATAGATATTTATTGTTATTCTACGAGAATGCATTACTTTTGAATTAGTTAGTAAGGTAGTTGGGACTTATGAACCTCCATGATTGTATACAAATGAAAGTATTTGTAGAAATCAATTTGTTGACTTTGATGGCTTATAGAGTAACTTTCTTGGRGTAAGACAACCTAATTGTAAAGGCAACCTAATTGCACTATTTAGTGTAGCAGACTATGAGAAAATCAAAGCCACGGAACTCACGAAACTCCTTTAGTCAGCCATCGGGAGGCCGAGATGAGCTGACCCCCCACTCGGCCAACCCAAATCATTCCAGGGGTGCAAGTAAAATAAAAAGCCGCCTATTTTGTGCTTAATTAATTTACCTTGAACACCCCTCCTAGCTAATTTGGGGCCTCCAATTGCAAATATGAATTTAGAATTTGCAAATTTTAGCGTGCATGAAAAATAAAGAAAATCAGGGTTTTCTCCAGGGGTAAAAAACGGGGTAAAAATTAGATGTTTTTTGAGGCGTAGGGAGGGCTGCGAGTTCCCAATTGCGTTCTTGCGTTAATGCAGCACTACACCAACAGTCTAACGTGGCAAAGCTACTGCCACGTTAGATTGATTTATTTTTTGAAAAAAGAAATGACATTTTTTTTGCATTTCGAGACTTTAATTAATTAATTAATTAATTTTAGGGTATATTATTTTTCTTGACAAAAGCCAGCCGTTCCATCATTGAATTGAGAGCAATAAGGGGATCAAGCTTAAAAAGGCCCTTTAAGGCCTCATTACTCATCTAATGAAGGAGGTCAATCCTCTTTTTGGTTTAAATTTGTCACGTCTAGTAACTTATGGTATTGTACGGACAATCCGTCTGCACTTCCGCCTTCAGTTGTCTCACCCGTCTGCCTTTCATTCACTCACTCTACTATTGGAAGTGCTATTCGTGGTGGCATTGGGCCATTTGGCTATTTTGCCACGTGGCCACACCCGCCAAGAGGATAATTTAAGACTTAACTGACTGTTGGACACCCGCCTGGCTATGGCCACAAGGCCATAGGGAGAAAGGACTACTAACCGCTACCACCAAGGGAGAAGCACCAATTGTGTTTGTCAACCACACCACCTAGAGGCTAATACTGCTCCACAGATTTTGGAAATGCCCCTTTGCTCGTCGTGCCTGGCAATGAGCCATTCATATTTTGAATACACTCATTGCGGGTGCAGAAGCGAATAGACCTCTTTCTTCTCACCAAGGCAATTCTTAATGAGCATCCCTAGGAAATTCAATACCCCATGGTTGGAGGCTTGCACTATTGTTATTTGGGCCTTATGGTCATAGGAAAATGATTTGGTATTTAACTCTGTTACTTCACTACTTGGTTCTAAAAGCGCTTGCTTCACCACATCTAGAACGCCTTGCTGGATTACAGGAGAGTTGAATGGGATGTCGTTTGTAGCTCCAAACATAAATGATTAGACACGCAACATAAGCTTTTCGACTCATTTGTCAAATGAAGATGCAGATTTGGGGTCTTTGCAATAATGGAAGGTGGGCAACCTAGCTGGGTTCTAGGAAGGCCATTGGCCGGCTTTACTTTTAGGCCGCCTTAATGGGCTCCCCAATGCCACTATAAGAAAACACGGCCTTTTTTGACTTATAAAAAAAACAATAATTTGTTAGTATAAACATCACCTAAAATGCATTGTAATGGACAAGCAAATAACATCTTACGTTGTCCAAAATAGATACACAATTCTTTTTGACATCACTTAGAACGTGGTCTTCTAAGGTTTCCAAAATGTGCCATTTGGCGGATATCTTAGCTTCACGTAAGTGCACATTTAGCGAGCAGTGCCATATCGGATTTTTTTTCATCCAATTTTTTTGCTAATGTGGTAACCAAAAAAGATGACGAAGCATGCTTAGCCAACAAACTTTTGTGTTGTTTGATATTTTGATGTTGTTTTTTGAAACGCTAATTTGTGTGTAGTTGTGTACCCTACCTAAAAGGCAGATCAACAAAATATATTATTGAAAAAAAATTAAAAAATTGAAAAAAAAACTGAAATTGTTGACTTCAACAAAAATTAAAAAGAACTTAGCATCTACCATCAAGAAAAAATTTGATGGCAAAATGAAGGAATTACTTCATTAATAGTTAGTGAAAATGAAGGATAAAGCGGTCATATTTATATCCATTTTTTGTCCATGGTGAGACAAAAGATATAGATTAACTAAAATATGGCAACTTAAACATTGTACATATTCACTTGACATTGTTTTAGACATCTCAATGTTGTTTTAGACACCTCGATGTCATTTTAGACATTTTACATTGAGCACAATTCTTGCTTCACAAATCTCATATGGATCGTTTCTCTTCCTATCAGCCTACTTGTATAAAGCTCATCTCTTGTCATCCATGGTACACATCCATCCATTTTCCTATTTTTTTGGCAAAGCATGCCACGTGGCTGCTATTTTCCTAAATTTTCACATACTGTTAATATTATATTATATTAAAAATTATTTTTCATTAATTTTAACCATATTCAAAGTGGGTTTACTGGCTGACATGGCAGTACGTGTATGTTTTTTTGACATCACAAAAAAACATGAACTTGCTTAGTTTTAAACATTATTAAGAACATGTCTGTCTACAATGACATCTATTGGTTCTCCAACTTAGACGCACATGTTTTCTGCAACATTACATCAAATTCACACTCTGGCACTTGTTGATTGTTCAACATAGTACGTTTTTGAAAACACGACATGTTTTCTGAAAACAACAATTAGAACGCAAGGTTCTTATAGTGTTGTATACTTTCAATGTATACCTCATGGACATTGTTGTTGCTTTTGTAGGTCCTATACTCCTATGGAACGTGAATTGTGTCCTATACTTGAGTTAATAAAAAACAGAGCAGTTTAACCCTAAAGGACCAGCATGCATTTTTTGGCTAAATATCAATTTTGGAGATCTCCATATTTTTGGCCCAAATTTTAATAGAAGATGGGGGCAAGGAATATCTTTCATATGCACTAAATTTCATAACATTCAAAAATATGAATAAAAAGTTATGGCATAAGTGCCTAATATTTTTTTTTTCTTCGTAAAATGGGCATTCTGGGCATATTAGAAAAAATCGTTTTTTGGGAAAGCAAAAATTTGGAACTTGTTTTTTTAGAGTTATATATAGGTGTGAAAATCTTTGTATCATTCCATTTCGATAAAAGAGTCAAAACTCAAAAGTAACAAGGATTTTTTGTTTGCTAGTAGTTATGGATTCTTTACTCTAAAATAAACTCTTTTAAGTCTTTTATCTTAATCAATTTTCAATTTTTTGGGAAAAAAATAAAATCATAGGATGTAGATTATATATTACAGCATTGCAACCATTGGGATTGGCATTTTTCAATTCCATAATTAAATTCTTAACAATTTAGTATTTTTAATCATTACCTATTGCTGTTTACTTACTATTTTTTTCCTATATGTTGTACAATTCCAAATGATTTGAACTTTTTCAAGCATGTGGCCAACTTGTCTACAAAAAAAATGCAAAGAAGCACCACTAACCATTTTGAACCTTTTTTTATAGAAAAGTGAGCCTATGAAGTGTAGCTGCTTTGTTTTTTTGTAGGGCCCAAAAAATGATTTCAATGCTTTTGAAAGCTTATATCTTGCAATCTAGGCGGTGGAAATTTTTGAAATTCTTACCACATGTTTCCAAGTTAGCATACTACAAGATCCAACTGTTACAAGTGTCAAAAAATTCACTGATTCATTGGTTGTCACCAATTATGTTTTTTGGGATTTTGGACAATTGGTTATGTGGCCTTTCTTTCAAGAAGGTTTTGAGTTTCCTAGCTCCTTCATTTTGGAGGCTTGAATTGGAGAAGCCCAATTTTGAATATGCAATTTTGAACGATTCTGGCTTTGCACGATGGATGAAATGAGATTTTGGAAACATTGTGGCAACACTATGGCAAGACCACGGTAATTGTCTGGCAATTTTTTAACACAATCAATCACCTCCTTTTTTTTTTTTCTCTGAGCTTGATGTTCGGATTGGGCGTTTAATTGCGTAAAACACCCCAGGCAAGGATTTGTCCCATGCCACTGCCACATGCTACGTCCTAGAGAAGTGAATATTTTAGTTGGAGGACCGGAACATGATGTGGCTTGGACCGGCCCAGACCTCCCAGCTTGGTGCATGGAGCTCCATCTTGGGTCCGTCCGGTGACTCCGGTCCCAGCATGCGTGGAGGCCCTTACTGACCCCATGATAAGTTACAGTAASTTATTGTGCTAGCTGTGGGCCAGAGGTTGGTTCAATTGCCGAGGGGAAAYCGGTGACGCAGCCGCCTGGCTTGCAGACGTAACGTGAGTACGTAGCGTRGCGTCYCGTCTCCCCAGCTCCAACCGCCGTTGTCTTGGTCCTTCGGTGCCAGTGTGCCACTCCCCTGAGTGACTCACTAAAAGATACTGATGGAGAGCTSCCATGCATGGGTCGGGGCTTTGGCGGTTTAAATTCTTCGCCAAGCAAGGGAAATCATGCGGACCGCCAGGGCAGGAGCTTAGTGGACACTATAGTAACCTACTACAGTGAGTCCGTTCCGTTCCAGTAGTAATTTTTCCAGAAGCGGTGGGGCCGTGGGGGCAGTCCGTCTCCCTGAGTGCCTGAACGCAACGAACGCTTAAAGCAGCTCCAATGCTGCACGGAAACCCACACTAGTACTGCATAATAAAGTGGATACCAAGAAAACACGCCCCAATGCAACCGAGCATTGGTCACTCTTTATTTCGGGGCTGTCACTTTCCATCCCCGGCTCAGCATTTTGTGGCAATATCAAGAGCCCGGGAGGTGGCACACAATAGCGAAACTTGACAATGTCATACCTTTTCAACCTTGTTTTCCGTGCTAATAAATTCAAACTCTCCCTCTTGGCATGAAAGGTCTATATTTAATGTAGAATCTTTCTTTTCTTTCTTTTTATAATGAGGTAAAGGTTCACTTGCAGTATGGATTGCCATTGGGGCAATTATTTTTTTTAAAATTACTGGAACAGAATGAGGTCCACCTATCTCCACTTCAAAATCTGGATGCTGTGCTTGTAACAGTGTACGAATTGGGCTTGCTCTTAGTTCAGGGCACCTGCACCGGCACCCATAATTCATCAGTCATCACGCACTGTACCTGGACTGGCCTAGACTGTGCAGTTCAGTACTGTACTGTAGTGTGACTGAGGGAGGTTACATCAGCCAGGGGGCAGTAACCTAGCGACAGTAGCTGAAGTTACAGAACTTAATAACTTAAACTTACAGAGACTGGCCGGCCTCCCTCACTTCACTTGGCCTGTCAAGCGTGCAATTGTACTCGGAATTGAAGGGCACACGTATTAAGTTACAGTATTGGTGAGTGGTGACCGTCGAGGGATAGTAACGTCAAGGGACTGACGATGATCTTCGATCAAATTGATTACACTTCGACCTACACTASTTTGTTGTACTAAAGGAACTGGAKCATCGAAGGGCTGGAACTCAATTGGGGGGAGGTGAAACATCTTGAGATGTTTTTCACAAAAATTGTCCTCAAAACACAAGTCGAATTGACATCGAACCGAAGTTGTTTCATATTTTTGGGAGCTTCGTGGAATTAGTTATAAAATGTTGAAGTTGAAATGGCAACGGGCTTTGAAATGGAGCACCTCCTAAAATGTATAATGTTTGTACATTGCTGAAAGCTATAAAAAAAAACATGTACAAGTGCTCCATTGGAGAGACTTAGCACTTTTAGAACCTCCTATCTTAGTACTAGTGTTTCCTCTGTCATTGGCATAGTCAAAATAAAAGCAAAAATAATAATAATAAWTTTTTAATTCAAAAACACTTTGTTTTTCATTATCCTTTTTTATTGCAAGTCAGAATATTAGTTATGACACAATACAAAGTCCATGCACCCCTCCTCTCACAAAGCTTTCTCATGGTACCAAAAATGCGACTAGGAGATGCACAAAACTTCCAGAGATGAGAGATCTCATTGTAACAAATAAAACAAAATGGAACACCTACAGCAATGGCAATCTCATCCACCATCACTTGGAGAATGGTGGGCTATCCTTCATATTTTCTAATAAAACCAAAAGGTTCAAGCTAGAAACATGATTATCCCTTGATGCTTACCCTACACAATGCTCATTCCTCTATTCCTCATTATTGTAGCTCACCATTCTCCAAGTGACGKCGCTCTASTAYAGACCTAAACCCTAATTGTTTCCCTACGTAGACTTTAGTTGCTTGACATGGTCACCCGGCAATTCTCCCAGCGCCATCACTAAAGTCGCCATTGCTACAATCTAGCCAAACAAGACAAACGACCTCATTTGGATTGTGATGAAACTAGTTTGAAATGTTCAAATCTTTCCCCGAGTTTCCGTCCTTACTTTTGAAGAGGGCGAACCAACGASTGAACGAGCAAAGCATGGACACAGCTAGCTAGAGACGAAATTCAAACCCAGAGGCAAACTTGGGAGCCTCTTCTTCCTCCCGCAACTCCTTAAAGTTTGCTCTTTTTATTTTRTTTTTCCTGAGCCTTCCTTCTGGGGCATCAAGAGTGGACCCTAAACCGCCGGTTCAAAGCTTCATGATCGCCTACCAGGCTATCACTAGCTAGCGGTGGGATTTATCTTAGACTCGGAAGGTAGGGTGATGCGTGGGGCTGGTGGGGTGGGTGGGGCTTTGTTTCCTTTCCTTTCYTTTCCAAGCAGGCAGTACASTAACAGTACAGTACAGTAGTAAGATTAGTTCATGTGGCCTGCATAATGGAAAATTAATTTCAAGCTATAYATGTCCAGGACGTATGAAGGGCATTTTGAAGTCTATCTTCCCATCCTCATGGAGGCTGCACATCCTGTAGCTAGACCAGTCAATTTGTGATCGATGTACTGTAAGTTCTACCTGCCTGTACTACTCTGAGTAGCAAATGTAAACAAATTCTGTGTACAGTAGAGCCAGGAATATATACAACTGCCTGGTGACTTCAGTCTGCAGTCGATGGTAAAGCCTCGCAGGCGGGTTGCTCCTCATGCTGGCTTCTTATTAATGCCAGTGCGTCTCTGTGCGCATGCAAGCGACCAGCCAGACCCTGGTGAATCAGTTGATCGAACATATGACAASCGTAGAAGGATGGGGCAGCAAGTTGGCTGCGTTTGGTTTCAAYAATTACTCCCAAGGGACTGAACTTCAGTTGTATTATTGTTGGAACTTGTTCTCCCTCCTTCCGTCACCCGCCACGATAGTAGTATAGCACCAGTTGGTCTACCGCTGCGGCAGCGGCATTGCTGAACACACTCCAGTACAATACCTCAATAACTTTTGAACGACTTCAGTAAGTTATGGGCAGAGTGGGCACCAGATGTACATTTGAGTTACTACTGGACGGATGTGACCCTTCAGTTGGGCTTGYCTGGTGCTTTTCATGTAATTTTTTTATGGRCTTCGTATGGGGTGATTGTGGTCTCGCCAGTGCAGGAGGAACGTACGGTCAGATGCACCTGCACCTTCACCTGCACCTGCGTTCGTCTCCAGAAAGTCAGGTAGGTCCAAAAGGGTAAGGGCAATAAGCTAATGTACTGTACAAAAGTAGCTAGTAGCCAACAAGCTAAGGGTCTCCTGCCATGTGAGTCGGGCCGGTGCAGCTTTTCAGGGGAAGCCACAGTGCCAATTTCGGAATTGTCCTGCTATGTGGACCGGTTGGGTGGGGGAGAGAGTGACTAAAAATACCACACGTAATGCATTCCCTTCAAGTTGACCAATCTCCACCACTCTCCATCAATGGGCTTGTCCACCGATATTGGTGAAGCTTGCAAGCTGACTTCTCCGCTCACAGAGTCCGGCAAGAAAATCGGTGGTCACTTCTTGTCTTTTAGTGCTTTTTCCACGGGACAGACTTACATGGCAGGAGGCACTAAAGGCTTGCTTACATGTATCGGTGGGCAAGGAAACTTCATAGGGAGTGCTACAGGAGAAAATAGTCTTGGCACTTTTATGTGGACCCGGTGGGTGGGGAGGAATACAATAAGAAATTAACACGTACTAGATTCTCTCAAGCTTCACTAGTCTCCACCAATAAGATTGTCTACCGATATCGGTGAAACTTCTCCTCCTTCTTTCCCGTTTGCCCACCCCGGCAAGACAATTGGTGTCTCTCCTTTTGTCTTATTGATTGATTGTGCACTGTAGTTGCCCACCGGGCCAACATGTAAGGAGGCCCTACGTATGCTTCGGGCGGCCTTTTTCTGCCCAAGTTAAGAGATTCCATTCCTTGTGTATTGTTACTAGCGAGCGTCGGTACATATGGCTAGAATGGCCAGGATGGACTGGTGGAGGCCAGTGATTTTGGTAGGATTYCTTGGTGGTAGCGCAACACCTTATACTTCTAAAAGATGATTAGGGCGAATTCATTCCATTTCCTCCTCATACTTTTAGGGAGAGGTAGCGACCATCCAGAATGAGGTATGACGTTGGCGACATTCGCCACTAAATAATTCACAGCATTTGATCGTCAACGACGGATGTGACAATGCAAGATCATGGATTGCGATGAAGTCCCTTGTTAAATTCTTCATTTCTTCAGAATGGGCCTCCAAATTTTGGAATCTCGTGCTCACAGAAAGCAGTACAGTAGAAAGCTCGGGAAAAGTATTCATTCTSAGCGGCTGTACGTATCTTGCGRTATACYGGTATAGTGTATATTGCCGACGCCACAGTGCCACAAATACACAATCCGATGCTTCGCTGGTCACGTGGCTTAATTGTAGATCAATAAGCCACAATCCCCGGAACAGATTTGCCTGTATCAAGTTCGGTTCGTTGTTGTGGTGGCAAGCTCATTCATYTCGGAATGGTTTTTTTGTCCTTTTTACCGTACAAGCAAMGACTGCAACGTCGATGAAGGCGATGCGAAGGTCATTTCTTTCAGTTGCTCTCCCAGTGGAAGGGACGCGCTCATCCACTTGCATTACTTTTCTCTATTTTTTAGGGTCCCTTGGGCTAAAGGGCAGAGTCGTTCCCCAGTTGTGGTAGCTAGTTGAAACAGTATACATTCAAAGCACACAGTCAGGCTCTTAGTTCATAACTGAGTTGCTTTCAACACTGAGCTCCTGCTCTTGACTTTTTCAAGAGAACTGAAGTGTTTGTTGTAGTAGTTAGTTTCCTTCTCGTACAAGTGAACTCTTGGTTGCTCTTCAGACAGGCAAGGCAGATTCCTTAAGAATGGGAAATGGGATGTTACAGACTGTGACTTCCACCTTCAGAAACACTGTACATGCTCTCTCTCAGGGCCAGCTTGCGTAGACGGACAACATTTTCTAGACAGTCACTGGTTAGCTCCTGAGCGATAGAGCCGGTGTCTTCTGATGAGAATTGAAGCTGCATGCGTACACTTAGATTGTTATGTTCTTGACAGTTGCTGCACAGGTTATCTCTCTCGTTTATGTTGCAGATTCTTCATTTGCTAACCGAGAGTCCGAGAAGAACTTTCATTTGGCAAACGGAGGATCTGTAACATAAACCAGAGCAGGTAATCAAAATGATCAGATCGACTTACTAGCTGCAATGAGTACATGCCAATCTGAGCTAGGATTCTGATAATTAAGCGCAGTACTCACTTCTGCTGAGCAACCACTTAATCAATTCAACAGCAGTGTCGGGGCCGAATCGAARGAAGGAATGGACTCGACGAATATTGCACTCTGGAGACTGAGTGTCCTTTCCTAACGTCTTCAGTGAGGGTTAYAAGGCCTCTACTCTGGCTGTCGTCTAAATCAACATTATTCTCCKTAGTAAGACTGACCATCACTTTACTATATATGATTCATTAGCTTGGTGTAGATTGATTCCTTCCTTTGTTGTCACTGCTTTGTCGTTGAAATTGTGTGTTTTGGAATTATTACTTCGCAGGTGACGTATTGTAATATTATGAACGCATATGACACTTACATAATTATGGAAATTTTTGTGTTCTCTTTTGGATTGACTTAACGTCAGTTTGCTAAGTTGGCGTGATTGCGAYAGCCGACAACATGAACCTCGACTGGGAAAAGCTCAAAAAAATAGGACTGACATAGATTTGGATTTGAAAAATCGCCAACATCGTGGATATTTGCCAATAGAACGAAATTGGCATTTGAGTCAAGTCATGGGATATCTAGATCACCATCAMCATTATTATTACAATCACGTTTCACTGCATTGGTAAAGCCTGGTTTTTTGCATCCTAAATCCGTGAGATTTATGAATTGGGTATTGCTATTCCAGGTTCGTCGATGCAGTAAAATGATACTTAGCGAAAGTGCTGAAGAGAAGTTATAACGAATAGGGAGACAGGGAGGGTGATACCGGGGAGGGTATTTTATTTCAGTGTGCAACTGTATATACCCCCCAAAGGCCCAAACTTTTGGTTTCTAGAAAGTTAACATGAGTGTGCTTCTTACTCGCTCAAGAACAGTAAACAGGAYTAAGCATAGCTTGCAGTTCCATAACTGGATCGGAAGACTTGCTTGTTGTACCAGCTTGAACATTTAGAATGTTTGTAATATTATTTTGCCTTAAGTACTTGATTGAATCGTATCTCGGCACACGTATTGAATGTCAGTTTTTTTAAATTGGGGGTATATTCCACAAACCAAAAATGGTGACATATGTCTTCACAAAGGTCTGAAGGTCTAATTATTTAAGGACATGCATAGATTTGGGTTTCTAAAAGACTGGCCTGCACCACGTCAAAGTAATGTCCAGGATACCGCCAATTTAACGAAATCGACGTTTATGAATCTATGTAAGGATTTGCACTCTGAGTCAGCTCCAATCTAATCACCTCGTTAATATCCTCATCAGCAGCTCTAACGGTTGCGATTATTTGGTTAAATTCTCCACGTATGATACTAGGTGGCTACAGTGATTTGTGGTGTGGTTTCCAGTGCACGCAATCAGTTTGAAGCTAATTTTGGATGGCTAGATTTTGAGTGGCGTGTGATCGTACGTAGCATGGGTGTCCGAWGGGAACCATTTCTGCCGGCTGTGGCCACTGTGATCTGACATTGATTTGCACCAACATATATGTTATCCGACAACGTCAATCTTTAAATTGGCGATCGATATTCCTTCACTTTGGCTTGGTGCAGTTCAAGATGCGTGGCGTCAACTCAAAATCTTTACCAATGGGGAGTTGCAAGAAACACAGGTCGTTTTTGGGTCAAAATGGCCTCAATACTGGAGTACTATGATTTTTGGAATAAAATTTTCAAAAATGAAATAAAATATGGATAATTTGTGAAGCATTCAAAATATCATATGTGTGAAAATTCAGACCTAGGAAAATTTATCTCTAAAAGTTATGCACACTCAAAAAGTGATGGAAAATGCCAAGAAAATGGACACTTTGAGGTTTGATTTCTTTTAAATAATGAAAAAAATTCAAAAAATTCTCCAAAAATAAGCCTTTTTTCCTCACTTCAAGATTCTTCTTCTCCACTATTTTTGTGTTTGGGAAAAAAAAAATTAGTTCTTTGCACTTGTGCAAAGGTAGTGCACTTTGAGCACATGTGGAGGCCTAGAAGGTGGACATATTACTAGTTTTAGAAATTCTCTTCATGGGCCTATGCAACTATAGTAGAAGTCCTTGCATCTCAATTTGGAGCTTTGAATTCGTATTTTTGGGTAGAAAATAGTACTAAAAAACTCCAAAATGGCCAAGGTAGACACCTAATCGGGGGTAGGTTAAGAATAGTAAAATAATTTCGAAAATTTTGAAAAAAATACTCAATGTCTAAAAGTACCTCATGTACTTCCATTCCAAATATCACTCCAAAAGATCAAACTAAGCAAAAGTTATGAGCAAAAAACCACATGTCCAAAGGCAAGGGGACAAAAAATTGGACAAGTGTTTCTTGCAATCACCCCAATCCTAGTTTGTGGCTTCAAATTAGACCTTCGTGATATTATTGGTGACATATTCAACAATATTGAAATTCAATATATTTTCTCATAGTGATTGAGTTACATTTCATGCAATRAAAGTAGTATTGTGCTTGTAAAGTTAAAGGCAATTTTGTGGAATTGGTGATATTCCATTATTTTGGTGTCGTTTAGGCTACTCTTTAAATCTATACTACAATTAGACCTAGTCACCTAGATGGTGAATTTTGTTAAAATGGTGGTATTATGGTGAAATGGCGCGAAATATATTAGTAATTGCACAACATTCCATTAAATTGGCACAATATTTCAATAAAATGGCACATAGTACCGCCACTTTTGATTCTATAATACCACCAATTTAACGACATTCACCATCTAGACTTTGTGAATATGTATATATAGTCACTAGAGCAAACCTAATCATTTTTCATTCCAGAATATCTGCAAGTATGTTATTGAAATTGATCTATGGTCAATTTCGTTATATTGGCGCCATTCTGCCGCCAAAAATGGCGGTATTTGTGCCATTTTAATGGAATGTCATGCAATTTTTAGCGTATTTCACGCCATTGTAATGGAATGTGCGCCATTCTAATGAAATGGCCGGCCATTTTAAGTGAGTGGCGCCATTATAACGAAATTGACCATATCTATTGTTAGTTGGCTCAACATCTTATCCTTCCTGGCTATTTCCCCTCACCGCACGTTTCGTCCCTATTTAAAAACTGTGGGTTCTGCGGTAGTGAAATTTGCCACCATCGTTATTGGCGTGTGGAATATTAATCGCCAATTTGAACAACGAAAGTGGCGCGCGTCAGTTGGATTTGCGGAAGAATCCATCTTGAGTTCCTGTTTCCTTCCTTGCGAGCAGTTCACTTTCTTTCGTCCGGCCGTCCGTTACGTTTTCGTGATGGAAGATCGCTCATGCAGGCGACGCTTGGTCTCCATTGATGAACAACTGGCCTGGTGTGATCGATCCAAATGGATCGATCGGAAGGCCAGCCACGCATGCACTGGAACTGCATGATGCCGGACGATCGAAGAAAATAATGGATTTACGGCCTGAACTAGCTCAAAAGGCACACTAGCTAAGTACGTATGTACGTACGTAGGACTCCGTACTTGGCTACTGGCCCCATATATACGGCCCAAGGCAGGCACCTTTAGTTTCAGCGTTCGATGAAATGTCAACATCTCGTATGATGGATTGAAGCGGCCTCTAATGACGCGACGATCGAAAAGTGGGATGGAGGGCAGAGAACTAACTAATTAATCCTTCCGTCGACAGTGATAATTATTACTTAATTACTTGGTATGCAAGACACAAGCTTGTAGCTAGCTAGTGCAAATAAATATATTAATATTCATCCTCGAATTGAACTTGGGAAATTGTGTGAATCAAAAAGGGGAGGCCTTGCACAATAGATTGACAGTAGATGCTCTTGATTTCTTTTTGAGACCAAGGATTCTCGTGGTCACTGGGAGAATGGAAGGGTGTTACCTGGGAGGGTATAAAATTTCAATATGTAACTATACCCCCCAAACTTCCTAGAATTAGAAAGTTTGGGGGGGTATAGTTAGATACTGAAACTAAATACCCTCCCCGGTATCACCCTCCCGGTCTTCCTGTGGGTACCCAAAAGGATGATTTCCACCGTGACCAGCCCGTCCGCCCGTCCTTCAATTCCAGAGGTAATTAATTAATTAATTAATGTGGACCCTGGGGTACGTGCTAGCTAGCCAGGGCGCCCTCCGGACTCTGTAGAAAGGCACCTGCTTGTCCGGCCCGCTCTAAGTTTGTTGTTCAGTGCGATCTGTGTGAATCTATTAGCTAGTAAATAGTAAATACGAAGTCCTCAAATGTTGATGAATTTTGTTGTACTGTACGTACTGTAGATAGGTGCATGCATGTGTGGCCGGTCCAGCGCGCACTCATTACAAGCTTGGTTGTCGATCGATCAACTTGGAAAATGAATATATACTATGTTGCTCTCGATCAGTACGTGTACGTGTACGTATATATATATATAAATGTTTTTTTTCTAAAATTTGGTACTTGCACTAGAAATGGCAGTTTTGGAGCGTTTTTGGTGAAAGCATAGTCAATGACCTTTAGGGGTTAACCTCCAACTCTGGTCATAGGCCGCCTGGGCGCCTGGCGCTTCAGGGTTAGTTTTGACCTCCACAAGAGAATGATGGGATTCTAGCTTGAATGAGTCTTGAGAGGGTTTTTCTTACAGTTTTTCTGAAGTGCCAAAAGTGGCGATGAAAAAAGTTATCCAAATTTCATCCTTATATTGGATAGAAAAAACAGCACATTAGTGCATATCACATAATACATGATACTATCCATAGTTCTGATTTCATCCACAATTTGGCAGTGTCATCCGCAATTTGGAGATTTTATCCAAAAATTTCTTATAATTTGAAGTTTTTTGGTGATTTTATCCAAGATTTTACTATACATGATCTAAAGGCCTGGTGTAGGGCCCATGACTTTGATGCAAATTGACGACAAATTGGCCCCTTGCTGTGGAGAGGAAGTAGTTGATTGTTCCTCCGAATTGCATTAGCACCATTAATTTCATACCAGTGCATGATTTTATGGGCATATATCTGAAATTTTGCAGGAGGGTTGGATGTTTGAATGATTGTGACTACGGGTGCAACTTGTTGTTTTAGCTTTGAGAAAAGATTTCAATTTATGTTGTGTGTACAAAGGATTGTATCCACTTTGTCATTTGAGTGGATAGTGGATAGTGAGAGAATGCCACTTTTGAATGGGCTCAATTCAATTTATTTACAATTAAATTTACATGTATAATTTTTGGAACCCCTCTTCCACCCCTTATAAATTTGTATTTTTGGAACTAAGTTTCCAATATGGCGAATTTCATTAAAATGGCAATATTCATGGTTGTTCACCCTAACAACTCGACAACACGACAAACACGATGTCCAATACGTCAAGTAGACCCCCTTGTCTGTCTAATAGAGTGAACTTACCTTTGACTTTAAGAAGAAAATTTCTACCATGCCCGTTCTCCACTTCGCCATGTGGATGCCACTTGGCATCCATGTGGCAAAGTATGGGGCGCATGCGGGTGTGGGCGACTGCGGGTAGGGGCAAGTGCGATTGGAGAGACCTCTTGTCTTACAATTCAAATATGTCATTTCTAATGCATTTATCTAAGAGATTGAAAAAGAAAAAATATTTAAAATCTAACCATTGGATCTTAAACTTCTTTTGTCTTAGATCATGTGGTAAATTTTTCATCAAGTTTGACCGTACGAATTAGAAGATACTAGCATTCAAAGTTGGAAAAAAAGATTTCTGAATGCTGACCTACAATTTCAGATGACTTTGACCGCCATTGGTGGAGAAATTTTGTACTAAAGAATTTTAGTTAAAATAAAATTGTAATGAATAATTGACTTGAAATTCTAGGGAGGATCTTTAATTTTTAAAAACTAGAGCTTGATTTTCATTTTTTTTTTAAATTATCAAGTACAAGTAGGGATATAGGTCTAATATTGAGCAAGAAATTAAATCGTTAATAGCTCTAAGATAGAATTAAAACACAATAATCCCAGAAATTAGATTTTTTTGCAAGCAAACTTAATCCTATAAAAATAAATTGTAAATTGTAAAAATTGCATTAAAAAATGAATCTTATATGTTGTTTTTCATAAAAAAATGCTAGACAAGGAAGGATGATACTTGTATAAATGGGTTACATCACTTACCTAGTTGAAATAAATTAGAGCTTTTTATATAAAAAAACATAGTCTAAAGAAAAGAAAATCTTCAAAAAAAAATTTAGATTTTTGAAATTTTTTTTGTTGCTCAATACGTCAATCTCTCCAATTTTGAACACATTTTTTTTGTTTCTAGGCATAATTTAAAAAACAATTATACTACCACAAAGCTAATTAGTTTTCCTATATTTGAAAAGATTCAAGAAATCATGAAAAAAAATTGAAACCATAGAACTTTCCCTAGCCTAAATCCAAGTTGTTCTCTAAAGGGACAAATGGTCCTTTAAGGGCTAACCCTTCAAGGACCAAGAGCGCACAATATGTACTCTTCAAATTTTCAATGGCAAATTCTTGGTAGGGCTAATTAAATTGCAGTATTTTGTAAACTAGGATTTTGTAGAGTAACAAGTTTACATACTTGTTGCATTTCAAAATTTTCAAAATTTTCATGTGAGAACTATTTAAATTTTTATTTAGGAAATGTAGTCTATTAGAAAAAGGGAACAAATATAATGTCTCAACTAAAGTAATAGTAAAGATGGAATTTTTTTTTAATAAATTTATAGTCTTTATTTTGCCCAAAGAAATAAAATTTAGATTTTGTTTTTCAAATTTGTTGTTTTAGCAATTTTACATACAAAAGAGTAAAAGGCTCAATCAAGTGTTATTATTCATTAAGAACACAAATTAATTAGAATGATTCCAAATTTCTAAACGATGTTCCAAAAAATATGCCAATAATATTAATTGATAAATTTCAAAAATTGACGCATATATAAATTCTTTTTGGAATTGTAGGATCCAATTCGGCTAGGTTTAGTTTTCTACTCTTTGTATTTAAAAATGTGTACAAATTTGAGAATATATATACGAATCTTCACTTCCTATTATTTTTTATCTTTAAATCAATGTAACAAATAAATCAAAATTAGGAGGATTCTCTGGCAATCGCAAAAATTAAATTGAAATTCTTTTTCAAAAATCTTTACCCGGTATTTTTTTATAAAATCAAGATGAAAAATAATTCATGACAAGGAATCTTAGAGAATTGTTAGTAATAAATAGTAAAGTGCTTAATTGAATGTCTAACTTTTTTTTTTAAGTTTAGATTTATTTGATAAATAGAAGATGAAAGAGATGAGTAAAGCTAAGTGGTTTTTTGAGAATTAAAATTTAATAATTAAAGAAGTTCTTATTTAATTCTCCACCCTTTAAATTTTTCTTTTAGATCAACATAATAAGTAAATCAAAATTAGGATCTCTTTCAAAATTTAAAAAAAAAATTAATTCAATAAAAAAAAAATTCTAATCTAAATCTTCACCCATTAATTTTATTATTAAAATTTTAAAAAAAAATTGATAATAAAAAAAATCTTGGAGAATTACAAAAAATAAGGTGAAAAAATTTTACTTACATTTCTATGCTATATTTTAAATCTTCAAACAAACATGACAAATAATACTTAAGTTTGATGAGTCTTTCAAATTTCTCAAAAATAAATGAAGAAGTTCTTGTTTAAACCTCTAGCCTTTAGTTTTCTTTGAAAAATAGAGGTGATCGACTGTTCATTATTAAGAAAATTTATTTAGGAATCGCTAAAATTAAATAATAGAAATTTACTTAATCCTTAAAGGACCAAGGCCTTTTTTCTGTGAAAAAACATTCCAACCTGCGACTTCCATAGCAAAGAGTAAAAACAAATTGATAATTGTTTTTTTTTGCACATCTAACTATAGGATCTTACATCTAACTAGTATGAGGATGTGTAGAAAAAATTTCAAAATTTTTGGACCCACAAATTGCAAGATATTTGCATTTAAAGTGAAAAAAAAAGGTTTTGCAACACATTGTTGGACTATATTATTTGAATTTGAACCTTCTCAACTTTTGTTCTTTGCAATACAGAGTTTTGAGCTTTAAATATTTATGGTGGATAATTGTGTTGAAAATCTAGGGCAAAAAATATTTAAAAAAAAAACTAAATGTTTATTCTTTAAAAAACTATTAAGTAGAAGTAGGTACAAGATCGAAGAAAAATCTAATTTATTAATAAATCTATCCTAAGCTAAAAATTTACATTAACTTTTACAAATTAAAATTCACTAATCCCAATGGTGGGATTGTTCTAGCATTCAAACTAAACCATGGTGAACTTTTTTTTCTTAAAATTGTAAAAATTGCATTCAAAAATGAATCCTAAAAGTTATTTTTTCAAGAAGATGATCCAATTTCTCAAAAAACAAGATTTCCCATAACTTTCTCATAACAAATCCAAATGAAATGACCCATACAGACAGATATATAGTCTATGAGGGGAAAAAAAAAGGATTAACCCCTAAAGTCCCAAGGCCTTTTTTCTCTCAAAATCCATTCAAAAATGCCATTTCTAATGCAAGGTGCAAAGCTTTCAAAATTTTCAATTTTTTTGCATATCTAACTGTGGGATCTTGCACTATACTAGTATATAAATGTGTATGAAAATTTTCATGAACTTTGATTGCATAGATTGTAAGATATCTGCGTTTAAAGTGAAAAAAACAAGTTTTTTTGTACATTCTATGAGAATTTTTTTTGGCTTTGGAGCTTCCTAATCGAATATTTTGCTCTACTAAGCTTGAAATTAAAATTTTATGTGTTGAAGATTCGAGTTGAGGATTAGGGGAAAAAAATTCAAGAAAAACGCATTTGATATTCAATCATTAAAAAATTGTTAAGTAGAAGTAGGTCCAAGATTGGAAAAAAACTAAATGGTTAATAGCTCTAATATGGGATTGAAACACAATAATCCCAACGGTGAGATTGTTTTGGCAAGTAAACTTAACCTTGTCCAACAATTTTTTTCAAAAAATTGTGAAAATTTCATTTAGAAATGAATCCTATAAGTTATTTTTTTAAGAGGATGCTTAAATTGCCCAAAAAACAAGATTGTCCATAACTTTCTCATTATTAGGCCAAATAGAATGAATCAAAGCTTCAAATGTACACAAAAATATAATCTTTGAGAAAAAAATTAAAAATTAAAAAAAATCATATTTTTGTGATTTTTTTTTCTGCCCGACGAACTAAAATTTATGCATAGTATGGCATAACTTTTGCCCCCTGGCACCGATTGAGACAAAAATTATATTTCCAAAAAGCTCATGTGTTTTTCTACCATCAAAAAAAGTTTCAAAAAATTATGTCAAAAATTGAAATCACACGAGCCTACCCGAAATCCCAAGTGTCCCCCAAGGGGACACTTGGGACTTTAGGGGTTAAAAATTTCAATTTTTTGAAACTTTTTATTGTTGCCTTCTCTCCTCCAATCTCCCCTATATTGAGTTATTTGGGGCATAGCTTTTCAAGGATCAATTGTAAAAGAATTATATTCTCTTAAAGCTTATTATTTTTCTATCTTCAAAAAAAGTTTCAAAAAATGAGGACAAAAATTGAGACCGTAGGTACATGCCTGAAATTTACCTTGTCCGTTGAACAGACAAATGGTCCTTTAGAGGTTAAACATTCATTCAATGTTTTTCATTTTTTATTCGATATAATAATTTTCTTTTATTAGAATGAAATTTTTTAATGTTTCAAAAATAAATAGAGAAGCTCTTGTATAAATCTCGAGATGAAATTTTTACTTTGTAATTCAAAAAAACAAATAATTCAYTGTTTGGCAAAGTCTTTAAGGATTTTGAATTATTATTATAAGAGCATTTACTTAAACATCCACTCAATATTTTCAATTTTCAATTTAGTATAAGAAATAATGCTTGATTTGGATAAGTTTTTTTTTTAAATTGAAAAAATATTACGGAATCTTTTACTTAAATTTCTACCATTTATTTTTCATTTGCAATATTTAAGTGACAAAGAATTAATGATTAAATTTGTTTTTAAAGAATTGAAAAATAAAAATAAGAAAGTATAATGAGACTTAATTCTCCAATCTCCATCTTTTATTTTATTATTTATATAATAAAAGTAAAAAACAATTCATGATAAGGAGTCTCAATGAATTGAAAAAAAATAATTAGGTAATTCTTTACTTGAATATCCATTTTTTATCTTTTAAAGGGTCCAAGGGAGATCGCAGGTAGAAGAGAAGGCCATCACTTGAAGCAAAAACAAATTCTTTTCAAGAGGGCGCATGGAGGTCAAAGGGTGAGTGCGAATCTTAGGGCGACCGATGGTTCAAAGATGACTTCGGGTGGAAGAAAGTCATCACTTGGAGGAAAAAAATTCTTCTCAAAGGGCACATGGAGGTCGAAAGGCGAGTGCGGGTCTTAGGGCGACCGCAGGTCCAAGGGCGACTGCGGGTGGGAGAGAAGGCCATCGCTTGGAGCAAAAACAAATTCTTCTCAAAAGGCCACATGGAGGTCAAAAGGCGACTGCGGGTCCAAGGGCGACTGAGGGTAGGAGAGAAACCCATCACTTGGAGCAAAAACAAATTTTTCTCAAGAGGGCGCATAGAGGTCAAAGGGCGAGTGCGAGTCTTAGGGCGACTTCGGATAGGAGAAAGCCATCACTTGGAGGAAAAAAATTTCTTCTCAAAAAGCGCATGGAGGTCGAAGGGCGAGTGCGGGTCTTAGGGCGACCGCGGATAGGAAAGAAGGCCATCACTTGGAGCAAAAACAAATTCTTCTCAAAAGGCGCATGGAGGTCGAAGGGCAAGTGCGGGTCTTAGGGTGACCGCGAGTCCAAGGGTGACTGCGGGTCCAAGGGTGACTTCAAGTGAGAGAAAGCCATCACTTGGAGGAAAAAATTTCTTATCAAAAGGCGCATGGAGGTCAAAAGGCGAGTGTGGGTCTTAGGGCGACCGCGGGTAGGAGAAAACCATCACTTGGAAGAACTTTTTTTAAAGGGCGCATGGAGGTGGAAAGGCGAGTGCGGGTCCTAGGGCGATTGCGAGTCCAAGGGCGACTTTGGGTAGGAGAAAGCCATTACTTGGAAGAATTTTTTTTGAAAGGGCACGTGGAGGTGGAAGGGCAAGTGCGGGTCCTTGGGCAACCGCGGGTGCAAAGGCGACTTCTAAGGAGGCGTATGAAGGTGAAAGGGTGACCACAGGTCCAATGGCAACTTCAAGTTGAAGAAATGCCCATGAATTTGAGCAAAAAATAATTTCTGAAAGGGCGCATGAAGGTGAAAAGGCGATTGCGGGTCTTAGGGCGACCGTGGGTCTAAGGGCAACTTTGGGTGGGAGAAATGACCTTGACTTTGAGCAAACAATTCTTTTTTAAAAGGGGCGCATGGAGGTTGAAGGGCAACCGCGGGTGTAAGAAAAGTCAGCTTTTGAACAAATAATTTTTCTCCCGCCAATGGCACATCAATGCAATTGAAAGCAAATCGTGATTGAAAGTAGAAAGGGAGTAAAGAGAGAATCTTGAAAATCAACGGAGAATTAGTTGCAATAATTTGAGAAACGGTTTAAAGGCATTTTATTGGATTTTATTAATAGAACTTTGTTTGCTTGGATATATGAATAATTTTGATGGTTTTCAAAGAATGGATAGATGAAAATATTTGTAGGATGACTTAAAAAGAAGTTTTATGAAATCTTCTTCAAAAGATATTTTCCCTTCCTCAAGGAGTTCATATATATAGAGTGACCATTTAAGTAGAAAATGAAGAAGTGGCTACACAAAAAAACCTAAAGCCCAATCTCCTCCAAAATAAAGTATAGAGATTAAAGGAAGAACTCGCTCACTAACTTCTTGCAATTCTTAAAGAACCATCAAACTCATGTATTATTTGTTACACAAATTTCATAAATAAATGAAATCTATAAAAGAGATTTAACTCCTAAGTGCCTAAAATACCAAAATTTGGGATTTGCAAAAATTTAAAGTTAAATAAAACCCTAACATGTTTTTAACTTTTGTAGTTTGTACTTTTGAAAAGTCTTTTTTGAAAGCTATTTTTAGCATCAAAAATCTCATTTTAAAAATGATTGATAATGAATCTCTATTCAAGATTTTGTGTAAGGGGGTCCATTGGAATTTTAAACTTTTATAACGTATGGTACTCTTCAAAACGAGCCTTAAATACAATAGATCTTGAAAAAAAACCATAATATAAATTATTTAAGAAAATTGTAGAGTAGATTTTGAAAAGCCATAAATTGATTGGAATTATGCATGTAGGACCTTCAACCTCACATTCTCTTGGTCACCCTAAACCCTAAACTCTAAAACCCTAAACCCTAAACCCTAATTTGTGAATTTAATTTTATATAATCACAAAAAATAGTAGATAGAAGATTTAAGATCTCTTCCATTCATTTTTTGGAATCTTCAAAAATCATTGCATTTAGTATCATTTGTCACATTGATTTTCAAAATGAAAAAGAAATGTGTTGAAGCAATTAATAACTCATTCTTGTACTTTTTATTAAAAATTTTAAAGAATGCTCTCAAATTTGAATGATTTGTCACATTGACTTTTTGAAAAAATTATTAAGTGTGGAGATTTAAGAGAATAATATTTCTTTATTTTTCACAATTCTTAAAGAATAATTCTAAGTCTCAATTATGTTTTGTAGTTCATAAAAAAATCTTGATTTCCATGTGTTATTTTTGTCATTGATTTCATAATAAAAAATAAAGGGTGAATTTTCAAATAAAACCTTCCTATTATTTCTTGAAATTTTTCTTAGACTCCTTATAATCATGAATAATTTGTCGCTTTGATTTTCTAAATACAAGATAAATGATGTTGATTTAAATATAAAAAAATCCTTTTCATTTTTACATTTTTTAATTACTTGTCATGTTTATTTTGAAAATGAAAAATGAAAAGTGGGCATTGAAGTATGAGCATATTTATTTACATTTTGTAATCCTCAAAAAAATCATATTACCCTTATATTATTTGTAGCATTGATCTAATGATAAAAATTAAGGGTGGAGATTTAAATGAGACCATTGGATTTATTTTGGACAATGATCCAAAAAAATTCCTAATAAAGAATTACTTGTCAATTTGATTCTATAAATTAAAAAGCAGGCAAAAAATTTAAATACACGATTTCCTCTAATTATTTTTTGTAATCTTAAAAGAATCAATTTATTCATATATTGATAGTCACATTGCTTAAGAAAAAAAGAAAAGGGTGGCAAATTAACTAACAATTATTCCATGTAACGTTTTCAATTCCTAAAGAGACTTCTTAATTTTGAATAATTTGTCATATTGATTTGTAAGATAAAAAATAAAAGGTAGAAATTTCAATGAAAACTATCTTATTTTTTTTTCCACAATTTTCAATGAATACTACTACTCATGTATTATTTGCCACTTTGATCTAAAAATTAAATGTACGTGAAATGAATTGAAGTAAAAATGTATCCAATTTATGTTTTGCAATTCACAAAGAATCATCATTCTCATGTATTATTTGTCACATTGATTTGGAATTTAAAAAAGATTGGATATTGAAATAAAAACTATCCTATTTATTTATTTCAATTTTTGAAAGAAATTGGATTCTTTTCTTCCCATAATTGTCCCTCTATCCATTCAAATAGCCTCTTTACTTGCATGCACTTGGCAATTCTGCACTTGTCCTTTCCCCACCCGTACTGGTCTTTTCCACACACGCATTTGTCCCTTCTCCACCTACATTTGCCTTTTCTCCAACCAAACTTGAAGTCACCTTTTCCCCATCCGCACTCACCCTTTCCCCACTCGTAGTTGCCCTCTTCCCATCCGCACTCGCCCTCTTTCCACCCGAAGTCACATTTTTGCCACCCGCACTCGCCCTTTCGCCATCTGCAATCGCCCCGCCCAAGTCGCCTTTTTTTGGATCCGCTATCGTCCATCTTGTACTCGCACCACCCGCATTCGCCCCTATCCGTAGTCGTCTTTTTTTGGACCCGCGGTCGCCCTACCTGTAGTCGCTCACCCACACTTGCCTATGCTGACGTAGTTTGGCCTTTCCACGTCGGATGAAAATATCTGCCCATCGGGCAGAAGATTTTGAAAAGTTGGGCGACCTCGGGTGTGGGCTCCCTTGAATTTGTCGAGCACATGCTACACTTGTCATATACGACATGCGACGTCAGATAGAAAACTCGACACCAAAACCCAAAAACGCATTCGACGGAACAATCCTAGCGGTATTCCATGTGCCATTTTCAGACCGCGCAGTCTGAATTGTGAAGTGACATCTAGTACAAATATAGATTTAAGATTATTTATGACATTTCTAGATGTCAAAAATCTATGGCTATCTTAGATTTCAAACATCTAGGTAAAGTATAGATTCCAAACATCTATGACTGGTTTAGATTTCAGACTACACGGTCTGAACTGTAAAAAATGCCAAAATAATGAAACATTGCCATTTTAATGAAATTCGCCATCAATGTTGTCAATATGGGATTTTTTCAATTGAATTCCGTAACCGGCCTGTAACCATATACATATTTTGTGACCATATCCATATTTGAAGCTTTCAAGATGTTATCCTCAAAGTGTTGAAAAATCTAAAATTTGAAGAAATTTGAAAAAAAAAATATTAACCTAAAAAGAATGCCGTGGATCTACAGTACTTTGACTTCACCTTACAAGGTTAACCCTTAAACGATGCCGAGGCCATTTTTTGTCCTATGAATGAGAGAGCATCTTTTTATGTTGGAGAGAAGTGCAACTATTCATCCTTTGAAATTTGTGTGAAAAGAGAAGATTTTCTACAATATTTTGACTTCCAATGCTTACTTTTGAAAAATTTTAAACCAATGATTCTCACGGTATTAGAATTCATGATTTCCACGGTGACCCACGTGATGTTTGAAGGTTTAAAGTAGATTTCTTGAGCTACATTTTCTTAGTTAAGCTTATGAACATTTAAAATCAAGACCTGTGTGAAAAATTAATTCAGGTTTGCCTTCCGAAAGGGGCGTTCCAATTTTCGGTGATGCGTGCTGCCGTGCCGCACTCCATTAGGCCAACTGAAGCACGCGCAAACACGCTCACATACTGACACAGCATGGCGCCCCCTGGAGCCTGGCCTAGAATTTCACTGTCGGTATATGTGCGACTGCTGACTAGTGCCTACTGACAAGATCTTCTTCTCATCAATTAATTTAGCCCTTAAACGCCAGATGGGTCACTGTGGAAATCATGAACTTTAATACCGTGAGAATCATTGGTTTAAAAAATTTCAAAAGTAAAACATTGGAAGTCAAAGTACAATAGAAGATATTCCCTTTTTATACAAAATTCCCAGGATGAATAGATGCAATTCTACCCTATAGAGAAAGATGCTCGCTCATTCATCGACCAGACTATGGCCTTGGCGTCGTTTATGAGTTAAGCTTATTGTGCTACGACATGACAAGTCTTATTGTCAGCTTCAACTTTAATCCTTTAGTGGTTGATTTGGGGGGCAACGTATTTTTACAGGAATGTACGAATAGAATACATTTGGCAATTTTCAAGCATATGCCATTACAACTTCAAAAATTCATAACTAATTCCATAAAGCTTCAAAAAAATGTGAAACAACTTGGGTTGAATGCCAATTTTACTTGTCTTTCAAGGAAAATTTACTGAAAAATATTTCAAGAAGGTCCCCTAAACTTAAGTTTAGGTCTTAGATGGGCAGTTTTTGTCCCTCCTAGTTTAGCTAATTCATGCATGTCTTGGATTTCATGAATTAAATAGTGGTGGGATTACTAGGCAACATTGTCACCTTCATGGCTTATGTGTTTTGCAAAAAATTGCCCAAATTGGAGTTTGTTTATGGATTTCATAGGCCAGCACAAAATCACCAAAACTGGTCTAGCTTACTTGTTGTTGCATGCTTTGCCAAACAATTTGATTCGAGTTGAGCATCTAAAGAATTTCTAACTCCATTACTCTTTGAATTTTTTGAAATTAGGTGTACTTTGACCTAGAATGAGTATAGAGTCCAAAAATCAATTAAAATGTGGTCAACCGGTCACTAAAGGGTTAACATGGGTCGTGTTGGCAATTGTTGAGTTGGCCCCATTTTGGAATTGTTGTTGGAGTCGCAGCCATATGATATCAGCTTAACCCCTAAAGGACCAAATTGCGTTTTTTTGGCAACATAGCAATTTTGGGCAGCTTACTATGGTTGGAGTTTTCATTATTTTTCTTTGAAATTTTTATACAACATGTGTCCAAGGAGCAGCTTTAAGGCCCAACAATTTTCGTAACAATCAACTATACAGTTAAAAAGTTATTGCATGACATGTGATTTTCATTAAACTTTGGGCAGCCCGAGCAGCCCCAAAAAATTCTTTGAAAATCACTTTTTGAAAAAAATAAAAATCTGAAATTGGTTCTTTACAATTAAGTTATATATAAGTGGAAAGCTTTTAATCATTCCATTTGGATTAATGAGCTAAAAGTTATGAAGAGTTTTAGTTTGTGGGTAGGTATGGTTTTTATGGTAGAGGGACCTATTACTAACCGGGGCCCCATCACCAATCAATAGGGTATTGTATTTCCGACCAAGATTGAAACGGATTTCCATTTTCTCCTTGGAATGCGTGTTTTTGATTTTTTGAAGGTTTGGACCAATAAGTTCATGACACATAAGTGAGCAAGAAAGAAGGAAGCAATGAGCGGCAAAGTAGTTCTTGAATGATHGGAATTGGATGACTCTAGATGTTAATCATGGGTCAAGCCCAACTTTGGCCTTTCAAAATTCATAGTAATTTCATTGTAAGAGATAAAATTATTAAAGATTTTGCAATTTCCATCATTTCAGTCAATGCACCTCTGAAAATATTTGCTTTGCCTACCACTATCCTAGATCATGTCCATAATTGCTTATTTGATTGGTTATGGGTCCCTCTACCATAGAAACTCCATACTTACCCACAAACTAAAACTCCTCATAACTTTTAGCTCATTTATCCAAATGGGATGATTCAAATCTTTCCACTTATATATAATTGTAAAGAACCAATTTTAGATTTTATTTTTTCATAAAGTGATTTTCAAAGAAGTTTTTTGGGACTGCCCGGGCTGCCCAAAGTTCATAGAAAATCACATATCATGCAATAACTTTTTAACTATGTAGTCAAATGTTATGAAAATTGTTGAGCCTCAAAGTTGCTCCTCGGACACATGTTGATTAAAAATTTCAAATAAAAATAATAAAAATTCCAACCATAGTGAGGTGCCCAAAATTGCTATGTTGCCAAAAAACGCAGCTTGGTCCTTTAGGGGTTAACCCCTAAATTCCCAAGGCATGTTTTCAGCTTCTAGAAAATTTGCTCCAAGTTGAACAAAAACACAACATTTTGATAAATTGTATCCATTTTTTTGGATTGTAATTGTGCAAATTTAAAGTAGACATGTTGGAGATTATATTGGAAAAGAAAACACAACAATATCACTTATGAATTGAAAGATTATAATGTTTAATCAAGAGGGTGTCAAAACTACAAAAAAAATTTCAACCCACTTTCGGCATGGTGAATCTAAGACTATTGCCAATCAAAATATATGAGGTTATAGGGCCCAGCATGTACAACCCCAATCAATTTATAGCTTCTCAAAATCTACTCTACATTTTTTTTAAATGAATGACTTAAGCAATTTTGTCTCCAAGATCTAGTGTATTTGAGTTTCAACTTTCATTTCCAAGAACCCTGAGACAACACTCAGAAAAGTCAAGATTACACACGGTACCCTTGCACAAAATCTTGAGTAGAAAAATCATAGTCATTTGTTTTTAAGATTGGATTTTTGATGCTAAAGCTAAACCTTAATAGGCATCTATCCAAAATACAAACTACTAAAAATAGCAACTTAGTTGGGTTTTCTTCATCTTGAAAGTTTTGTCGACACCACATTTTGGTGCCTCGGACATTTAAGGGTTAAGACTCCGTCGGGAGTCACGCCCAATTCAGAACAGAAATCATGACATTCAATCCCCTTCATGGCCAAGACTCTCACAGCCGATGCTTGACTGCAACTACAGCTTCAATCCTAAGATATTAATGTTTTGTGTTTTTTGTCTCAGTTCATTTTGTGATGCTGGGTTCTACAAAGAGCCGGCAAACAGGCTCAGTCTACAAAAAGAAACAAACGCTACTAGGATTTCAAATTCGAAGATGGCTGGTTGTAAATTCAGCTGTAAAATTTTATGTTTGCACAAGCAAAATTATGACCAAAGCTGCTATTGTAGCAAAGCCATTGGGTGGTGAGTCTGATCAATAATTATATGATCAATGGCTCTTTTTTCCCACCCCAGAGCACACTAGCTGTCGTCCTGAGGTCGGATTTCGTGCTGAAATTGTGACCAAATGTTACATGAGAATATGCTGATTGAAAATCTTATCCCATTTGCATGCATCTTGAGTTCTTCCTGTGACGCTATTGTATAGTAGCGACTGAGGGTGATAGCGAGAGTAGTACGTGCAGATTGAGTGCAGATTCAATTGGATAATTATGTTCATTTCCAGAGGATAGAGTGGACAGAGGGTGTAGTATTTGAGAAGCTATTATAAGGGTAACCTCGCTGTGCAAATATCATATAAGGTAGACTGCTCTTAAAGCGACCATTTAAGGGCTGGTCCGCTTTTTTCTCTAGGTTTACGTGGACAGAAATATTTTTAGCTCATTTTTCAGAGATAGAAAAAAGGATGTGGAACTTCAATCAAGTGGTTTCATATTTTTCCAAGCATTTTTGAAGTACATATGAATCTTCAAAGATTTGGGGCATAGGCACCTATTTGTGACCACGTCTTCCAAAATCTGTCCACTTGCAACTTGTAAAGAGATGGGAGGAAATGAAAGACAATGACTGACTCTTGCAATAAAAAAGAAATTTTTCTTGATTCTCTCAATGGTGAATATGATCCATTCAAGGATCACCTCATATCCATTCTACAAGTATTTATAGGGGAGGTTTCAAGGAGACCGTCGCTTTTAGAGCATCCTACCTTAGCAAGACAAGAGTAGTCATGCTAAAGATGATGGCAATGGCACTGGAACTCATAGAAAGCTGAGCTGCTCAAGAGAGATGAGATAAAGAATTATCTAATTGACATCGTCTAATGTACACCGATACCGTACTTAGTCCTGACTTGTGCCTTCTTAATAGTTCATTGATAAGAATTGTAAAATTCATCATCATCAATTTAAATAATTCCTTCAATGGATTTTGTTTGATTTGTTTGTTACATTGAAATCTATTATATTGTGTGCCCTTTGATCATGTTCTTGGTAAGGGGTATACATGCTTTGTTTTGTGACGTTTGGACACATGGTGTGAAAGTTATTGAATTTCCAAGTTTTAATGTTAATCAAAATAAATAAATAAATAAATCATTTTCACTTTTATTTTGGCTGTGACAACAGCACACTAGCACAGGGCACACTACTCTAGTCTCTGATCTCTGTGGTAGAGAATGAAATGGATCGAACATGCAGCACCATGGATCCAGATTCTCCCGTTCAAACATGATACTCCATCCCGACCTTGAGCAACCTCGCCTTGGGGATACTGAAGTACAAAGAGTTGGCCCTGCAATTCCGTCGCAAGAAACTGTAGATGTAATCGATCACAATCTTTTTGAAGAACCAGGAATCGCTCTTGGCCTGCACATCATTGTCACCGAGCACGTACACCACCCCCGCCTCTTAATATGGAACGACGATGTTAGCTAGCTTCACCTTCGCCGTTGTCGTTCGCCTGAAGGACGATGAAGATGTACTTGATGAGGGGGACGGCGATGATGGTGTAGATGATGAGAGAGAGCACGCCCAAAATGTCTTGGTTGCTTTTGATGCCCTTCGTGAAGGTGCTGCTGTAAACGTACAGCGGGGATGTGCCCAAATCGCCATACACCACTCCAATGCTCTGGAACGCCAGTTGCAGAATCAGAGCCGTCGATGGTATCTGTACGCACAAGAATCAATTAAACCCCAAGCTGCCCCATCAGACAGACCAATTAATTCTACCACAGCCTAGGCTGTGGTCAGAGCTAGCTACCTGTCGACTACTATCGGAAATAGTACACACACATTTACATAACTAAAGATGAAGAACAATTATTGTTAATGGGGTGTGTGAGGTGGGGTGGGGTCGAGTGACCCGAATTACACATTCGTTCCATTGCAAGAAAGAGAAGCATTGAAGTTTTTGAGTGTTCAGCTTACTTGAGCAGCGTTTTCCATTCCTCTGATGCGCATGGACTCCACATCCAGAGAATCAGGGCGTGTGAGCTTCCGCGACAAGCGTCGAATGAGTCCTCCTTCCGCTCGCGATTTGATCGCGCCCACCTCTTCGGCGTCGCGGAGAATTTCCTCATCTTCCTCGATTCGTATGACCACTTCATGAGTTGGTGAGTTCTCCCCAACTTCATTCSTTTCCCCAAGATGGTGTCCATTCCCAGCAGCGCCGAGCGGCGACGCAGGATTCGCCATGGTGTAGGCAGCCACACAGACTCGGGGCAGCCTAGTCGTCCCGACCCACACACCGACGATCTAGCCTGAAAATTTTACTGCAATACAATCCAACGAACATCACCGACGATCCTTAAAGACGAAGTCACAAATAATTTCGAATTTCAGTTTACTGTAACCTAATAACAGTTATTTAATTGGACTATGTCCAGTTCTTTAATTAAACTACAGCCGATATCGTTGTGAAATTGGAGTGGAGATGCTTGCTGCAAAACAACAACAACTACGTAATTTTTCATAGCTGCTGTGATCTTTATTTAGACGCACCCCTCCAAAGGTACAGACTGACTACCTGCGCTCGCAGCAAGCATCGACAAACGTGAGAGAAATAAATATTCGAGTCCGCCTCACGGGTTGACGTAAATTTCTGATTGGAATTAGTCAGTACATAGTGTGCTTTAATAGTTTCATTCTAACCAACTCTCGAGACAGCTAGCGCAAACTCAGAGACCAAGGAATTGCCGTTCAAGACCAAGAGAACGTCGAGAGGAGAGAGCGCGGTAGCGCTCTTTCGAATGAATTATATATTGCTGCATCGACGAATCGAGTGACACCGTATGCGTTTGTTCGCTTAATTGACATCCACGACGTACACTCAAGAATGAACTGAAGGAATCGTAGACCCATATCTACCAACAGTTTGTCTTACGTGTGGTCTAATCGTTTCACGTCTCCTCATCATCCCATCCGCGGCTGCTACCGCACAAGCGAAGCGACGGGCACTTGGCAGCTTGAACCCTAGCTCTTTAATTCTCTCATCGAAGCGCGCAGCAAATTCCAAAGATATAATAGATTGTCGAAACATATATTCTAAGTCTGGACAGACCCTCCCTTGGTTACGGTACTGCCTTACAACGTCAACCCTCTGCGTGGAGCCCCAACCAAGATTCGAAAAACCTCAACCATATCAATAGCATGCCTGCCTACCTGCCTGCCTGCATTTAGCTAGGTTCATGATCGACAACATTCGACAAGCACAATTAAGCCAGGACACTAGCTTCTACCTCCTCTCCTCCAGCTCTCAATCCAAGCTCTGACCGTGATGGACTCTCTACACTGCATTCGCCATGTCCACCAAAATCAAGATTCCGCAGGAAGTTAACTTACATTCGCCCGCACAATACTAATTCGATGGATCCTCTGACACGGGCGGTGGTGGTGGTGGTGCTGCTGCTGCTACTGCTGCGAGTCTGACAGTCTGACTTGCTTTTCCTTCTCGATYGATCGAAAGCTGCTTCCGAGGTGCTACTGCTGCGGCTGCGGCTGCGGTTGCCTGCTCTTCAATTCCCATCAGTCAATTCCAACAGGGCTCGACCTCAATTCAAGAATAAAATTCTTCGTTCGTTCCCTTGGCAGACACAGATATGATCAGCCACTCGATCGATCGGATATCAACTTTACGTACTTCACTTATAACCGCAGTACCGCACAGGGACCAGGGTGAGTGGTCGGGTCCCCACTCCCCACTTTGAGTGTCTGTTTCTTACTGTGGACAGCAGTGCACGTGGGGATCCACCCTCAAGCATCAATCAACCTTTGAAGTTACCAAACTCCCATTTTCATTTTAGAACTAATATGAAATTGTACATATGGGTGAATGCATGAAAGACCGATCGTTTTTTGCGTCACATTTGTTATCCACTATAACTTTTGAAGTATGAACTGAATCAACTTGAGATTTTAATTGGAGATGTCTAGCTTCATAGCAATCAGGTTCCTTATTTTTCAGAAATTTTAAAAAATCATTTTATATTTAAATTTCAATTTAGCTAATTTGTCACACTTTGCAGTTTAGGGGTTTTTAGTACTGGGGAGTATCCAAAATTTATGATTTAGAGCTGAAATTTTTGTGGTCTATTCCTACACTAGGAAGGCATGCATCCACCAAAGGAAATTAAAAATAACATTATTTTATGTCCTTTACATGCGTAGTAATAGGGCTCCTTTGCGAGCGCACTTTTGAACATTCAAAATGGTTTTAAGATCATTCTTTTGGTGAAATCTCTTTATCATAAAGTTCTCTCAAATTCAAAACTTTTAGTTTTTTTTTAAATTTCTTTTCCTATTTTTTACAAATTTAAACGTCAAAGTGTCTATTTTCTTCAAAAAATGTGTTACTCTATTTTGTGAATAACTTTTGACCTAAATTTTGGGGGGGTCTCAAATTTTGGTGACATGCTATAGTATTACTCTAATCATCCATATTTTAATAAATTTAAAAATATTTTTTTCCAAAAGGTCGCTAGTACTAGCCAGTACTAGTAAACGCTACCAAAACCAGTCGGTCTTTCATACATTTACCTATATGTCTATTTTTAACTAGCATACAACCCACTTCACATCATGTTCACCAACGATGTTATGAACAGGGGCGTGAAGTTTGCAGTTGATGCAAAAAAGCATTGGGCTTCTACACTAAATAGAGATATTAAGGGGACCCACACTAATTAATCGACGTTTTACACTATATCAATATCTACTTTAGTTGTACATCAATAGTTACTGAAGTGTCCAAGATCTATAAATCATGTTTCAACATCTACAGTTTCAGACAATAAGTCCCCTTAATTGTTTGGTCCCCTATAGGAGTAAGGCCATTTTTCTACGAAAAAACACTCAAAACTGCTATTTTTATAGCGAAGAGTAAAAAAAATCAAAAATTGTTTTTTTGCACATCTAATTGTAAGATCTTACACCTCACTATACTAATGATGGTAAATAGTGTTACCTATGCTAATTGATTTAAATCGACCATAAGTTTTTACTTTTAATGAATATTTTTACCAACTATAGGTACAAAGTTTTTCCAACTATGGCACTATTAGGATCCATGCACTCCGTAAAAATATTCATGAAGAGTAAAAACTTATAGCATTTCTAAAATAGTTAGTATGGGTAACACTATTTATCATCATTGATGTAGTATGAGAATATGTGGTAAAAATTTTAAAATTTTTGACCGCACTGATTGCAAGATACCTGCGTTTAAAGTGAAAAAAACAAGTTTTTCAACACACTGCGGGACTAGATTATTTGACTTTGAACTTTCTTAACTTTAATTTTTTGCATTACAGAATTTTGAGCTTTTAATCTTTACGGTGGAGAATTGAATTGAGAGTCTAGTAAAAAATTTTAAAATTTTAAAAAAAGCATGAATTTTATTCTTTAAAAAATTGTTAAGTAGAAGTAGGTACAAAACAAAAAAATCTAAATTATTAATATCTTCAAGATGGAATTAAAACGCACTAATCCCAATGGTGGGATTGTCCTAGCTAGCAAAATAAACCATCTGGAACATTTTTTTTGAAAAATTGTAAAAATTGCATTCAAAAACAAATCCTACAACTTATTTTTTCAAAAAGATGCTTAGATTGCCCAAAAATCAAGATTGTCCATAACTTTCTCATAACAAATCCACATGGAATGAATTAAATCTTTTTATGTAGGCAAAAATGTAATCTATGAGAAAAAAAAATTTAAAAATTTAAATTTAAATTAAATTTGTTTTTTGGATGTCCCTTCTCCCCTATTTTGAGCTTATTTGGGCATGACTTTTGTTCCTGGGCACCAATTGAAAAAAAAAATTATATTCCCACAAAGCTGATCAGTTTTTCTATCTTCAAAAAAAGTTTAAAAAAAACAGGACAAAAATTGAGACCGTAGGTACCCGCCCGAAATCCCATTTGTCCCATGAAGGGACAATGGTCTTTTAGGGGTTAATACTCCATTACCCCTATTCAATGTAGCTATAGTAGATGTTTGGAAATACTGCAAAGGTCATTGCAAGAAACACTTGTCCTATTTCTATGTCCCCTTGGCCTTAGATAGGTGGTTTTTCTTCATAACTTTTGCATTGTATGTCTGTTTCCAATTAAGTTTGACGGAAAGATACATGTCGTAGTTGTAGAGATTGGATTTTTTTTTCAATTTGTAGAATTTATTTATTATTTTTAAACTCCATCCAATTGTATTTCAMGTTTGACCATTTTGAAGAGTTAAAGTACTGTTTCCACTCTAAAAATGTGAATTTGAAGGTGAAAATTGGAACGCAAAAGAAATATTAAAGTGTCCACCTTCTTCATGCGTTCAAAGTGCASACTACCTTTGTGCACATGCAATGAACACAATTTTTTTTTCTTGAAGATGCAAATTGATGAAAAGAAATATCTTCAAGTTTTAAAAAAGAGGGGGGGAGGGGGATGTTTTTTCCACTTTAAATGTAGAAAATTGCAATCTACGTGGTCAAAAAATTTGAAAATTTTACCACATATTCTCATACTAATGAGGTTTAAGATCCAACAATTAGATGTGCCAAAAAAATTTAGTTTTTTTATTCTTTGCTATAGAAATGGCACTTTTGAATAAATTTCTGCAAAGAAAAGGCCTTGGTCCTTTAGGGGTTAACCCTTCATCGCCCAAGGCTTAAACGTGTCTACAAGCATCCTTGTTTTTCAAGTTCTATAAATCTAAATGTCACTGAAATATGAGAATCTCAACCATACAATCTTGTAGTGTGCATGTTGTAGATGACGTAATATAAAAAATTTAGAGTCATTTGTGCACATAGATTGCAAGATTGTAATGTTTTAATGTTGAAACAAAATGCTCAAATTTTTCTAGAAACACATTTGGAGGTGAAATTTGATTTCAAAACCTACCCAAATGAAAAAATAAACATACAAAACTCATTGGTGAAAGAAAATATCATTTAACTAACTCACTGTGTCTGCAAAATTGTTTTAAAATGTCAAAAACAATGAAAAAAGTTGCAAAAAAACACATGTATGGCTTAACCTCTCTCTACTAAAATGCTTCTTAGACAATCACATCTTCTTGGATTGATATGAAATATTACTTAAACAAAGTTGACTAGTATGCGCAAATTTTCCAACAAAAATCATTGAAAACAAACACTTTATGGAGAAGAAATAAGCTGCCAAAGTTCACTAGTCCAAAATGTCTGGGTTTTGATCTTCAAATTTGCTCCCAAACTATCAAAACAACTTGGATTGACTTGAAAATTTTACCACAATAACTAGACTTTAATTGAAACATAACCCAACAAGCTTTAATTGAAAACTAACATTGATTGACTAAGATACAAGCCCCTGAAGTTGCAACCATTAAAGTGCAATTTGGTGAACTCAAATTGAATTTGTGAACTTCGAATGGCTTTCAAAAAACCAATACATGTTAAATTGATATGAAAATTTTACCACACAAACTAGACTAGTATGCGCAACTTTTCCAACAAGTTTTATTTGGACATTGGATGCAGAAGTTTCATCACTTTTAATTTGACTACAGAGTTAGCCCAGGAAGGACGCTGTGGACGTTTAGTGTCCGATAGATGACAGAGTATTTTTCCATGTGGGACAGAAGTGCAACTATTTTGTGTGGAAAGGGGACATCTTCTACAATACTTTGACTTCGAATGAGTTCTTTTGAATTTTTAATACCAATTGTTCCCACGGTTTCATAAATGATGATTTCCGCAGGGGCCCCCTCACGTCTGTCTAGGAGCATTTCCACTGCAAGGCACCAATGGGCCTCAACACGGGCAATGGCCGGGCCATGTCTAGGAAATTGCCTCACTGCATCCACGCCAAACAAAAAATAATGACCGGGCACTTCAAAAAGTGAAGATGGCACGGGCAAATAGTGATTCTTGGGCTTGATTCGCAAAGCAATTTAAAAGTCTTTTGACCTCACCTTTATCAAAGTTTCTCTTCAAAAGTGAAATAGATTCTTCTCAATATAATAAAATAATCGCATGGAGTGGATATTTGACCACTTGGCGAGTCTCCCCGTGGGGTCATGCCTCTTCAAGCAAAATGTCTCCTTGGAAAAGGAACGCCAAACAACAAATATTCCTTGTTTGGCGCCCCTATTTGACATGTAGCAGTGGCGATGCTCTAGGGTTCAGAGGTCGTTGGTGCGGAGCATTGGGTTGTTCTCACTGGGCAGTAATAAGGTGGGTACCCCAAAAGCGCTATGTGCCTAAAAGCGCCATCTACGATGGTTGTACATTTATAAATTCTATTATGTACCTATTTGGTTAGAGCGCTTTCAGAAACAAACTTTGATTGTAAATAACTTTTGCATATTATATCCAAATGACATGTTCTTTGATGCATTGGAAACTCCCTTTTCTTGCCAACAAGACAATACAAAAATCTGAACAACCCAATAGTAGTACCTATGCACAGCACCAATTTGTGGCGCTTTTGGGGTACCCACCTTAAGTGCCTTGCTTTGCCTTATCAGTAGCCCCTTCTCCTGCCGTGGTCCACTTTTGTGGACCTGGTGGCGAACTGGCGATGCTTTGATTGATGAGTATGCTTTGGAAAAGGAAAGGTACCCATAAATTGATCATCATCGCACGTACACCTGCATAACATTCCTGAAGTCATGGCAGAGAGGGATCTGGCCAGGTCTCTTGAATTTTGCATAATTTAGTAACTTAACTGAAGAGACTGGACGACTGTGGTCCACACAGGCACCCCCACACAATGCCACCATCACCATTCCCAAGGTGGAATTAAATTTTGAATTTCCAGGTGATCCTAGAGCTATCCTGGATCCCATAGGCATATTCTTTCCTTGGCATCATGCACAGAACATCATGGCTCCTAGAAAACGAATGGAATGGAATGGGCATGGTCACGGTACGCTTCCTTGCTGCATTTGGCCAGCTCAGGATAACCAAGAATATATCAAAGTGGGAAAAAAATGGTCTTTCCTAAATCATAGAAGGAATCATGGCGACAAAACTGTGCCAACCCCCCAAAACTTCAGCTAAGGTAGGCGAACCCAATACCAACCATTGACCTAATACCACCCAAATGTAGGATTCTTGTTGATTTTAGAATGATAATCTATGATATAAGTAAGTGCCTTAACCCCTAAAGGACCATTTGTTCCTTCAGGGGACAAAGTAGATTTCGGGCATGTACCTACGGTCTCAATTTATGTCTTTATTTTTTGAAACTTTTTTTGAGGATAGAAAAACTAATTAACTTCATGGGAATATAAGTTTTTTTTTCAATCGGTGCCCGGGAACAAAAGTTATGCCCCAAACAACTCAACACATGGGAGTGTGTGTGTGTGTGGTGGTGGTGGGAGAGGGGGCAGCAAAAAAAAAATTCAAAAATTTGAATTTTTTTTTTGATTTTTTTTTCTCATAGTTAATATTTTTGTCTACACGAAAAGCATTGATTCATTCCATTTGGATTTGTTATGAGAAAGTTATGGGCAATCTTGTTTTCCAGGCAATTAGAGAATCTTCTTGAAAAAATAACTTGTAGGATTCATTTCTGAATGCAATTTTTACAATTTTAAGACAAAAAAAGTTCCACATGGTCTATTTCGAATGCTAGAACAATCTCACCATTAGGATTAGTGCATTTTAATTTCACCTCAGAGATATTAATAAATTAGATTTTCCTCCGATCTTGTACCTACTTCTACTTAACAATTTTTTAAAGAATAAAATTTAAGTTTTTCTTTGAACTTTTTTTCCCCCAGATTCTCAACTCAATTTCCCACCATAAAGATTGAAAGCTCAAATCTCTGTAGTGCAAAAAATAAAAGTTAAGAAGGTACAAAGTCAAATAATCTAGTCTAGTAATGTGTTGCAAAACTTGTTTTTTTCACTTCAAACGTTGATATCTTGCAATCTGTGGATCCAAAAATTCTGAAATTTTTTCCACACATCTTCATACTAGTTAGGTGTAAGATCCTACRGTTAGATGTGCAAAAAAACAAAGTCTAGTTTTTTTTACTTTTTACCATAGAAATGGCAGTTTTGAGTGTTTTTTCACAAAAAAGGCCTTGGTCCTTTAGGGGTCACTACAAGAGAAAGGGGTGTTTTAAGTATAGTCCTAGAGATAAGATTTTAAGTAATGACTCATGAGGAGTCTTTTAAGTAAGAATTTACTAAAAAACACGTGTCTTTTAAGTAAAGTTTTACTTAAAAGACACGTATTTTTAGTAAATTCTTACTTAAAAGACTCCTTATGAGTCATTACTTAAAATCTTATCTCTAGGACTATACTTAAAACACCCCCTTCTCTTGTAGTGGATTAACTTCATGACAAGTGAAGTTAAGGCATGTATCATTGTCATAGATTCTCACTCTACAATCAATGACAGCCCTACATTTGGGTGGTATTGGGTCAATGGTTGGTATTGGGTTCACCTACCTTATATACCGATTCGATGTTTAAGATAAAGTGATTGCCCTAAGGACCTCGTACCATGTGCGTTGGGCCAATGCAAGTTCTCCGGGGAAGCTATAGTGTCGAACAAGTAATTGACCTACTATGTGGACAGGTTGGGTGGGTAAAGAGCGACTAAAAATGTCAGACGTAGTGGATTCTCTTCAAGTTGACTGTAGCGTAGGATTTGGTTGGGAACAAAACCCCAAGGAATCCCCTAGTGGTGGTTCTTTCGTTGGGAAAGGTCAAATAGTCTATCGTTTTGTATCTAAGGTCACTTTTATCGTAGGATATCACTCAATTTAGTGTTTTAATAAATAAATGATTAATTAAATTGCATACAAGAAATAATGTGTGTTGGGATTGCTTTAGCCTATGCTAGTGATTAGTCCATTTTCCCAATACATGCAAAGTCTGTGACACACGGTATAGTCTTATTCGAATGTGCTAATGTCAAATAGTCCGAGGTAGTCAAATAGTCAAGTGATGTCAAATAGTCTGGGGACCTGTTCTATCGACTTAATCAAATAGCCACATATATATTTATGCCATCTTCTTTGATTACTTCCTCAATTATATTATTGCAGTGGTCAATTTGTCAATTTCTCAGTAAGCTAATTAACTACCACTAATTACTACTTATGCAATATGCAAAATCACAATGCTGTAATTGTCAAATGGTCCCAGTATGCAGCATGTGCAAAGTATGCAAAGGTAACGAAACTTACTTGTAACACGCTCCAATCAATTCAAATTTGCTTCTTTCTTTCTCCTGCTCCAGCTTCAAACAGCAAGGCAATTGGTTCCAAACCGACAGGTTAAACTCTCACAGTTTAATTACTTTAATCTCACCGATACTTGGACATTGTTTATAACTAATCTGTCAAATAGTCAATCCTATACTAAAGCTAACTCCTTACAATACTGTACTTCACCTAAACTGATTAATTGACATCTCAACCACTACCTCTGAACATCCACACTTCCAGTTGACAACTCAACTTAATTGTAACTTGATTGTAACTTACACAAGACCAATAGACCGCATCAAGAACTCACATGCCAATCGCTAGCTACTCAATTTAATATACTCTCAACTGGCAATTAGACTGCACTTGGTTGAATACTTTAAACGGTGACACAGTTATAATCGTCACACACTCACACAGGCTATCTCCGCCTAATAGACTGAAACTAAAATAATAACAACTCCAATCACTGGTTATTAGACTTAATTTATCAACCACTCCCTAGTTGATTAATAATGAAACTTCAAGAATCTATTCGTCTTCTACAGCTCTCTTCTATACTGCCTAATTGACTTCACAATTAAGACAAACTCAGCCTTACCCAGGCTTACCACCTCACTGACTCAATGATCCACTTTCCTTCACAGATAAGTAGACAACAAACTACGACTCAATTATAACCAATCGCTGGCTAATTGACTCAAATAAATATAAGCATTCTTCTTAAATAAGCTCTCACAACTTTGACAATTTGACTTCACATCAATCGATAACTTCGCTACTCACTACCTCTCACAGCAAGATTACTTGACTTAATTAAAACCATAGACAACACCAAACCCTGGCTAATTGTCTTACTCTCTTTACTCACAGCCAATCACTGGCATAATGACTACTCAACCTACTCACACACAGACACCCTCTACACAAAACATATAAAGAAGACGATTGGACTTCCTCACCAACCCTCGACTACACACACAAACAAACGAATGATTTGACAAGCTCACTGTTCCACGGCAATTAGACAAAACCAAATAGAAAATAAACAAAGGAGACAAAGCCAATCACTGGCAATTGCTCCAACAAAAGAAACAAAATGCCGAAACCAATCACTGGCTAATCGACAATTTGACACAAAAAACTTAATTAGACGAATAGAATATATTGAAGGAATGCACAAGTATATTAGACAAGGCGGCAATCACTGCAAATGCCTGAGAGAGAGAAAAAAAGGCTCCGTCGATTAGTCTTATACTTTCTTGGCCGCTCACTAGTCAGTCTATTAGTCTAACCGCTTGGTTGTAAGCTAACCCTAACTTCCTTCTTAACCGTCTAATAGCCCAATTCTCATTCGCAAGGCTATTTGATCTAATTTGTTACATTGTTTTAACTTAGAAGTACTTAAAGGTTAGTCTATTCGTCAAAATTATACAAACAAACCGAATACAAAAAGAAAATTGGTCTACATTGACCAATCTCCACCAATCTCCATCAACGGGCTTGTCCACCAATATTGGTGAAGCTTGCAACTTGACTTCTCTGTTCACTGAGCCCGGCAAGACAATGGGTGATCACTTCTTGTCTTTTAGCGCTTTTTCCACCGGACTCATGTACATGGCAGGAGGCCCTAAGTTGACCCCTGAAGTTCTAGGGGCCATTTTTTCATCAAAATTTTCATTTATATTGTAAATTAATGAAAGCTTTAGAAAACAATTTTTTTGCACCATGTCTAATTGTGGGATCTTGCACTAGACTAGTATGAAGATGTGTGATTGTTAATAGCTTGATGATGAAATTGGAACATACTAATTCCCGATGATAAGATTTATTAACCCTCGAACACCGCGGCGGACGTTTTGTGTCTTCTACATGATAGAGAATCAAACCGTGTAGGACAGAATTGCAACTTTTCATCCTCGGTATTAGGGATAGAAAGGGAAGATCTTTTCTAGTACTTTGACTTCCAATGAGTATATTTGGCTTTTCAAAGTAGATGAGGTCATACAGTATCAAAAATATATGATTTCCACGGCCATCGGTCCGTCCTTCAAGGGTTGTGCACATCAAACCTCTAGTGAGAATCTTTCTTTTTGAAAATGTTGAAAATTTTGAAAATTGAGTTAAAGAACACATCAAATACCTTATTTTCTCAAGTAGATGCTTAACTATCAAATTGCCTATAAAACAAGACGTTCCATAATTCTCACACCATTAATTCATATAGAATGAATCAAAGCTTTCCATAGAGACAAATTTTTAATCTATGAGGAATGAGTTTTTAACCCCTTACTAAAGGACCAAATGACTGTTGAACGTACGCAAGTAGGTGCATATGAAGTCATTTTTCAACAGATGTTTTTTCAAATTTTGACTCAAAGTGTGGACATGTACCCCTTAAAAGGAAATATAATTTTTTTTCCAATTGGGTTCCCGGATCAAAAAATATGATGCCTCTAAACTTTTCAAGCCGCTTGGGCAACATCTGCAAAACTCCTCTTTTAGGGCTAAAATTTGGCAAGTGTGTCATTCACATGATACAAGATGCAAATGTAAAAAAAAATAACCATGTGTAGTGTAAAAATCTCATTCTAGGAGGTATTAAAGTTTGTTGGCCTTGTCGGGCATTTAAGCTCAAAAAACACTTTTTCTTCTACCTTCAAACGTTATAATCTTTCAATTTGTGTGGTCAAAGTTTCTGAAATTTTTTCCACACATTCCCAAAGTAGTCTAGTACAAATTTGTATGGGTGAATCTTGGAAAATTATCTTTTTGTGTTGTATTTTTCTCATTGCCCTAAAAATTGCAGTCAATTCAAAATTTGGGCCCAAAATGAGCCTCGGTCCTTTAGGAGTTAATTCAATCTTTCAAGTTTATTTGGATTCTTTAGATTGCCTACCGAGTTCCATTTTGTGCTTAGAATGGCATAATTTTTGCACTTGGACACCAATTGAAATAAAGTTTTAATCTTTACATGCCCAAGGCACCAAAATATGGTGCCAATAAAACTTTGAAGTTGAAGAAAACCTAACTAAGTTGCATTAGATGAAAAATGAAGCCTCGAGAGGGCCGTTTCAGGCATGCAGTGATGGAACGGTTGGTTTCTATTAAAAAAATAATTATAAAAATAAAATAAAAACATGGTCTTGAAATGCAAATAAAAAGATTATTTTTTTTTTCAAAAAAGAAATCTGACGTGGAAGTTGCTTTGCCATGTCAGGCCACTACTACAATGCTGCGGGAAAGCACGAATGCAACTGAGAACTTGCAGCCTTCTTTGGGCCTTAAAAAACATCTAATGTTATTTTTAATAGTTCGTATTTTTGTTAGATGCCTATTAAGGTATAGCTTTAGCATCAAAAATCCGGCCTGGAATATAAATGACTATGATTTTTTAACTCAAGATTTTGAGCAAGGATACCTTGTGTAATCTTGACTTTTCCTAGTGTTGAGGGCTCTTGGAAATGAGCCTCAAATACACTAGATCTTGGAGACAAGATTGCATAAGAAATTCATTTAAGTAAAATGTAGAGTACATTTTGAGAAGCTATAAATTGTTTGGGGTTGTACATGTTGGGCCCTATAACCTCATATATTTTGATTGACAAACATTTTAGATTCACCATGCAAAAAGTGGATTGAATTTTTTTTGTAATTTTGACACCCTCTGGGTTAAACATTACAATCTTTCAACTCATAAGTGATATTTTTTTTTCCAATGTAATCTCTAACATATCTAGTTTAAATTTGTATGGTTACAATTCAAAAAAATTGATAAATTTTTTCAAAATGTTGTTTTTTCGCTCAACTTGGAACAAATTTTTAGAAACTGAAAACAGACCTGGGCATTTAGGAGTTAATGATATTCCTATAAAGCTAATGTGATTTTCTATCTAAACAAAAACTTTGTAAAATCATGCCAAAAATTGAGAGCATAGGAACTTGCTTGAACCAAGGGGCACTAAGGAGAATTGTCGAGGCCCCTAGGGTAATAGATTCCTATTCTAAGTTCTTTTTTCTCTGTCTGTCAATCTTCCAATTGGACTAAGAGCATTCTTTGGTAGAAGCGTCAAGTAAGGCATCAATTGGACTAAGAGCATCCTTTGGTAGAAACGTCAAGTAAGGCATCAAGTGCGGGTTTGAATCTTGAGCAAGGCTTCACTGCTCTTCCTTTACCCCACCATGGTCATGCCAAGATGCATTACATGTTTTTGAGGCCTAGGAAGGCTGCAAGTTCTCAATTGTGTTCGTGCGTTCCCACATCACTGCAATAGTGGTCTGACATGGCAAAGCGACTACGACATCGGATTTGTTTGTTTTTGAAAGGAGAAAGAAGAAGAAATTTACATTTTTTTTGCATTTCAGGAACATTTTTTTTTTTGGTATTTTTTTTTCTGACAGCAGCCAGCCATTCCATCATTGCATTGAGAACAACAAGGGGACAAGCCTGAAACGGACCTCTAGAGGCCTCGATTCTCATCTAATGGGTTAAATACTACTGTAGTTGCCGGAATGAAATGAACGGTCCATCTGAACTGTCTTGTGTGAGTGACCACCCACCTCCCTTCCAGGATTCCATCCATTGTATTGTATTATACGGTCCTGCACATAACTTATGTTACTGTAGATAGCCTCCAGAATCCAGATTGAGCACCGCAATGCCTCCCCCACGATGGCTTGGCCACCAATGGTCTTGCAGTTCAGTTTTCCAAGTTACCGGAGGCCAGTGGAACTTAACGGACGGAGTTCATGCTCATCATCATTGGGGTCCCTAGGCTGAAATTATTTGGGGCCAAATTGGAAAAATAAAAAAAATATCTTATGATCATTCCAACAAAGAATCATTCTTTGCCCTACAATTTTGCCTCCTGTCAATCCTACGTGGAGATCCATGAAGAAACTGCAAGTTCCAACAGTCAATATGGTAGAAGCACCTAAATGTGACACTTGTTTTACATTTGCAGATCTCAAGGGTAGCTACAAAATAAAATGATATGTGCTTGTTAGAAAATGGATTTAGAAATCAACAAAATTGGTTTTGTATTTTTCTGAGCTTGTATGAATATAATACAAATTTTTGCAAACAACTATGTAGATGCACCTATTATGGACACTAGATTACACACCGACAATGAAGCTCTTCTGGGGGCTGGGTGGCAGTCTGCATAGCAGGCCAGTCGTGCCGGTCCTCAGCTCGTCTCCAATGCGAATTGATCTGCCCAAGGTCAGGTCGGGTCAGGTCAGAGGCTGCCCGTCTGAAGGAAATTCTCCTGAGAGCGCGGTTCTGTGCATGTCTGCGCCGGGGACTGGCATTCTCGGCCCATTTCCATGACTCATGCTCCTGAGTCTTGTCTGTCTGAGTTCAATCTCTCCTCGTCGGGCTCTTGAGAGGGGAGATAGAGCTGCAAAAGCAGGAAGCAGAATGATGATTCGGTGAACTGAAGCTCCAGCCTAGCTATCTACTGGTAGTAGGTAGGTAGGTATATATAGTACCCAAAAGCAGCTGTCCAGTAAGTTAACAGCAATGGCCTACATTTTAATTTTTTCAAGAAAGAGGGCATTACCTTCACCTTTTTAGGTCTGGAGAGTGTGTTATCAAAAAAAATTAACCCTTGAAGGACGGACTGGTGGCCGTGGAAATCATACATACATACATTTTGGATACCATTTGTTGACATCATCTACTTTGAAAAGCCAAATATATTCATTGGAAGTCAAAGTACTAAGAAAGATCTTTCCTTTCCACTCCTAATATCGAAGATGAAAGTTGCAATTCCGTCCAACACGGTTTGATTCCCTATCATCCATCGGACACACAACGTCCGTGGTGGCGTTCAAGGGGTAATAATGCCTGGCTTAAATCCAAGGGCCTTATCCATGACTTGTTCTTGAACARAAGCTCATGTTGGAAGATTCATCCAAAAACTCGCTAACCTTGAATGTGCAATGCGCGTATCCTACTTAATAAAATGGTGTGTATGCCCGCTTTATCAAATTCTTACAATTTTCTGGGAGATGGGATGCACCCATTTTTGAGATTTTGCGGGCCCCTGGCCAGGAAGGTGTAGGACAAATGCTAGCTGAAGATTGCATTTGTATGTTAGAGAGATGACAGAAATAACAGCTAGTGTTTGCTGATGTCCTTGTTGATATCAGTTTTTGGAAATAGCTAGTTGAGAGTATGATTGTTCTGAAGTTGAAGGTAATGCCCTCTTTTTTGAAAGAAATACATGTAGGCCATTGAGTTGCTGTTAACTTATGTGACCGCTTTGGGGTACATCTGTAGGAGCTTGAGTTCACCATATCTGCTTCCTGCTTTTCCAACTCTCCACGAGCAAGAGCCAGAAGGGGAAAGAACTCAATACGCAGGAGCATGATTCATGCATGATTCACAATGCACTCAAAAGAGGCTGTCACCTCCTAATTTGCAATAGCTCCTCCCCCTCTCTAGAAAAAATCATTCATAGGCCATTGATTTTTTTTTTAAATGCTTCACCTCTAAAATGTTGTCCATTTCTGGAAAAAAATAATCTAAGTCGTCCAAATATGAATCCAAAATACGGTACCAAATATGGATACGCATACTAGATATATGGTTTGAATATGATACCAAATACAAGATACGGATATGGGATATGAATTTTGTCCTGAATTGTCCCATATTGATTGTCCATGATATGGGTTCTCAAAATTACAAGTACTGGGGAGGGGAGGGTGGGGAAGGAAATAATTAATTAATTAAATTTTTGAAACCCAGGGGAAGGGTGGGTACTTTATTTATTTTTTAAATTAAAAAAAAAAAACTGGGTGCATTGTGCCCCAATGTGCCCCACAGAGGCTGCCTATATGAACAGCAAGAGCATGTGAGGAGGTATATGAAATGAGAGATGGAAATGGAAGAATGCCAGTCCCTGCACACACACACACAAAACCACGCTCTCAGGAGAATTTCCTTCGAAAGCTTTCCTTTCCTTTCCTTGGTGGACAAACTCCAACCCTGGGTAGATCTAATTGAATTGGGGACAAAGACCAACCTGACCTGCCTGCCACGCACATTGTCACCTAGCCTTGAAAATAGCTTGTAGGGGTAAGCTTAACCCTTAAATGCCCAATGCCTTTTTTTGAGCTTCAAGGAATTTGCTCTAAATTGATCAACATTTTGATAAGTTTTGTCAATTCTTTAGGAATTGTAACCATACAAATTCAAAGTAGACATGTTAAAGATCATATATGAAAAGAAAACACCGCAATATCACTTATAGATTGAATGATTATACTGCTTGATCATGAGGGTGTTAAAACTGCAATAATGATTTGAAGCCTTTCAATCCTCTTTTCACATGCCAAATCTAAAAAATTGGTCACCAAAAAAATATGAAGTTAAAGGACATAACATGCTAACGAGGATCAATTTATGGCTTCTCAACATCTCTTCTACAATTTTTTTGAATGAATTTCTAATGTGAATTTCTCTTTGATATCTAGTGTATGTGAGGCTCATTTTGAAGAGCTCTCAACACTACGAAAAGTCAAGATTGCAATGGACACCCTTGCACAAAATTTTCAATAGAAAATCCATAATCAATCATTTTCAAAATCAGATTTTTGATACTAATACTAGACTTCAAAAAGAGTTCTACAAAATATAAACTACTAAAAATAGAAATTTTGGTGCCTTGAGCATTTAGGGGTTAACATGTCACTTTTTAAATACCGTACAAATAAAGTACAAATTTTCAAAGTGCTCAGATTCCTCAAAATACTTAGGTGTTTTTAAACCAATCATAGACTTTCATGAGTAGTGGAAGGGAGTACATTCTAGGCAATAATCTTTAGTGGTTAGGAAGTAGCTGGTTGAGTTTCATGATTTCATCCCTCACCATTTGGGATATCCATAAGGGAGTAGGCTCTAAAAGCGCCCATTTAAGGATTGGTCCATTTTTTTTGTAGGTTTTAGTGGACAAAAATATGTTTAGCTCATTTTTCAGAGAAAGAAAAAGGATGTGGAATTTAGCACAAGTGTTTTCATATTTTTCCAAGATTTTTTGAATTACATATGAATTTTCAAAGATTTGGGGCACAGGCATCCATTTGTGACCATAGGTCTTCCAAAATCTGTCCACTTGCAACTTTTAAAGAGATGGGAGGAAATGAAAGACAATAATTGGCTCTCTCAATAAAAAAAAGTTTTTCTTGATTCACTCAATGGTGAATATGGTCCACATCCTAGAGCGTCCTGATTCATTCCAAAAATTGATGACTTGAGAAAAATCATTATAAAGTGCTATTTGGAAGCATAATTTGGAATTGATATACAAATATCACTTGTAGACTAAGAGTTGTAGATTCCATCCGTGTGGTTAGATTCACCAATGCTATCACCAATATTGTTTTATAAATTTTGAAAGGGAAATTTCAAAATTCCTTCAAAATTCAATACCAAGCATAATATTACTATTTTTGGAGTAGAATTTGTTGGAATGGATTTGAAATGAGGTTCTTTTGACATGGTGATTTTTTGAAATTTTTGTGTTCTTAAAATCTATGACCTCATTTTGGCAAATCCAATTTTGAACTAAAGTCAATGCAATTTTGGCCTAGTCAACCACTTGACATACTTGCACATTGGTAATTTAAAAAAAAATATGTGCTCTACTAACACCAAATCTAACTCATAGATAGGAGAACAAGTCAACTTGATCTTGTATCTCTACAAATTAGAAAAACTTTCATCCAAACAGTTAGGAGGATGAACTACAAATGAGAAAAACTTTCATCCAATCACTTAGGAGAATGAAACTGCAATTTCAATCTGTTCGTCGTCCAGTTTTTGGACGTCTGCACGCTCCATGGTTAAGGATCACCTCATATCCATTCTACAGCTATTTGTACGGGCAATTTCAAGGAGATGATTGCTTTTAGAACATACTCCCTTAACACATTTTTGTACAAATCTGCCTTTCTTGTCAACCACAAAAAACTAACATGAAAACTAAATGCAATTTGAAAGTACACAGCAATTTATGTTGGTAGCTGTCTTGTCATTTCAGTCAAACAGTGAGCCACAATCAAATACAGACATTCAAGCGATCAAATAAGTGGACTTCAGATTGGGCCAATGAGAAAAGTGAGAAGGTATTATCAGGTGGCCTTGGGAAGAAAAATAGATAATTCTAGGCAAGACAAAAGTCCATTGTACACAATTTATTTCATTCATTCATTGGTAAGGGAGACTGCTCTTGAAGCGACCATTTAAGAGCTGATTGCGTTTTGAGGGAAGCTAAACTCCTTGAAAGAGAAAAGGAATTGGCATCTAACCCAAGTTGTTTCATGTTTTTCTGACCTTCACGAAATTAGTTACAAATTTTTGAAGTTGTAATGCAATGGGCACTAAAAGCAACCACCTCCTAAAATGTACACAGCTAGTACATTGAAGAAAGCAAAATGTATCTCTATATCATGATCTCTTTTAGAGCATAGGCGCATTAAGAGCAAACTCCCTTAGTATATACTAGTATAGCAAGTGAATGAAAGACATAAATTAAACCCTAAAGGATGCAATCCCTTGACCAAGGTAGTCATCAAAATGTACCAATTATTGGACCAATATGTGCATCTTTTGTTTCTATAGTGAACAATGAAGTCATTCATGATTGACCACTTTTCAGCCTCAACTTCCTCAACGGTTAACGTGTAGTGCAAATCATTTTTGGAGATGTAGTCTTAATCCCTAAATTAAGTCTCAAGCCTTTTTCCATCAAAAACATCAAAAACTATCATTTCGACTTGGGTAAAAGCAAAAATGTTTAATATTTTTTTCACATTTAACTATAGAATCTTGCACTAAACTATTATAAAAATGTGTAGAAGAAATTTCAAAGACTTTGACTATATAGATTGCAAAATATTTGCAAAACAATTTTTTTTTGCATCTTGCTTGATTAGCTTTTATGTCTTTGAATCTTTTAAATTTTTTGGCTCTATGGATTTTGACTTTCCAAATTATATGTTGAAAGTTTGAGTTGATAGTTTTTCTTGTGTGTGTATGTGTGTGTGTGGGGTGGGGTGGGGGATTCAAGAAACAACAACTTGATTTTCATTCTTAAGAAAATTGTTAAGTAAGAGCACTACTCAAAGTAAGTGAAACAAAGTCAAGCATTGCTTCCATGTTACATTTGTTCATATGAAAATACTATTAGAAGATGCTATTGCCATTCATTATTATACTACGGTTTAGGCATATTATTGATATTCAAGTTTGAAATTCTAAAGTTGCACAATAACTATGCATGCCTGAAAAAAGTATGACCAATGGTTTAGTGATGGACGATTGACTTTGTGTGACAATACTACACTTAAAACATGAAGTACAATGCTTTCAATATAGAACATCATGTCCATGTATTGAATTCACACTAATACTACACTTTTTTTTTTTTATCTTTCATAGTTTGTACATGAAGTTCATATTACAATATTTTATTATTATTATATTATAATCCCTACAAGTCTAGTGTTGTCGTACCGTACGTGTAGGTTAGTTTCGTAAATAACTTGGGAAAATTTAGAGAATGTTGAAATAAAAAAAATTATTTACAACTATTTCTAAAAATCTGAAAAAATTGTTCTTGAGAAAAATTAGAAAAAAGAAGACACTTAGGCATAAATAAAAAGAATCAATCCAAAATTAGGAGAAAGTGTTTGAAAAGAAAAAAACTCCTACTTACTTGCCTACCAAATTGTCTAATTGTGAAAAGTAAAATATTTTGGCATCAACCTTCCAAAACTGACCTATAACATGGAATTCGTAATTTTTGCACTTGGCCAAGTGCATTTTCCAAATGATAGAAAAGATGCATTTTTTAAATTTTCATGATGATGGTATATCATTTTCAGTAGTGGTACATCGTCCAGTTCTTTGAAATTTCACGATGTAGGAACTCCATTTTTCATATGAAGAGCACACTTCTATCCATCTTGTGATGAAAACATTAATTTTATTATGTATAAATCTGTACTTTTAAATTATACAATCGCCGAAAATGTATTGAAATGTATGTAAAAAACAAACTTTTTTTCCACCTCTTTCATTTAATCAATTTGTATACTATTATAAGACTATTGCATTAAGTTTAGAAAATAGCAAACCACACATTTATTGACATACAATAGAAAAACTAGAACACATGAGTTCTTAGTCAAATCACACAAAACCAGTCTCTTCTAATTATTATTAGAACTAAACAAAAGAGCATCCACTACCATAACTTCTCGTATGAACTATGTCACTACACTAACCCCTTGACTCTGTCGTCTCTGCAATGACCCCCAATGACTGAGTTCCTACGTCCTCTACTCTTTCACTTTCCATAGGTGGTGCATTCAGTATTGCATGAATCTCAAGCGAAGTTTGCAGCTCAATATTTTCTGAGGCACTACCATCCACATCTACACCTTCTGGAGAAAGTAATGGATCCATGTTTGATGTTTCTGATTGAAGTCACCTGTTCAAATCTATATGCCCCTTCATTCCCAGTACGGCAATACCGAATTCCTTCCCGATCATAGAATAGTCCATCTGTTCCTTCTATCATCCCTTGATTTTGAAAGGCCCATACAAAAGATGTATTCTTCAATTTTGTTTCACTCACAACTCCTGCAGATGTTGCACCTTCTGATGTTGTTGTTGTTGTAGGCGCATCTACTCCTTGAGATTTTTGAACGTTGTCCACCATCTCTACATCTTCCGCTTCCACAATGAAGGGTGGAGTTTCTGCAACTGGTGAGCTCCCTCCTGATCTTATCAATCCTTCCTGAGTTGCATGAATGACTTCTTCTAACATGGAAAGTTCACATGATGCCCCCTCCGTTCTCAAATGAGAGTCCTCATTTACTCCGTATTCTGAACTATGACTTTGTACGAAAATGTCTTCAATGTTCACGTCTGCACCACCCTTATACTGTGCATTGTCCCCTGCTTCAGATGTTCCACGTGGTTCAAATCCTCCTATTTTATGTACTTCACGCACTGGAGTTGGAATACTCTCACCGTCAGTAGGTAGCACAGAATCCATAGTCTCAGACCCTCCTAATGGCTTCTGAACTACGTCCGTCCTTTTCAATCCTCTTGGCCTTCCTTCCGAAATCACTTCTTTGCCTACTTCATCACTGACTTCCTCTGATGCATCGTCTTCTTCCTCTGATGAATTGTCCTCTGAATCTGAACCATCTTCTTCTAAATCCGACGTATCGTCATCTGTCTYGTCTTCTGTGTCTTCTTCTTCTTCCCCTTCTACATACTCTCGATCGTCATCTGTACTTTCGTCCTATAATTCATGTCCTTCTCTCACCGGTGTATCCACTGAAAGCACATCTTCGCCGTCTTCCTCATCTTCTTCTTCGGCTCCAAATATATCTTCTTCTTCTTCGGACCTTGTTCGTACTGCATGAGTTGATGTGGGTTCTACATTATATCCAACAACGTCTTGTGATACTGTTACCTCTGCATTCTCTGGTACTAGTACTGCAGCTTCCCTTGTTTCCATTCTTGAATGGTATATTTCCTGCAGTGTGTTGTACAAAAAGCGAGTCCGATCCACCGAAGCGTCCAACACAATCACTTGACTACCCACAAAAGAAGCTTGCAATACACTTGATATTGCCGTTGTGATGCCAACTGCTACTAGCCCCCATTTCTCAGGTAAATATGTTGCAATCAGTCTCTGCAATTCTATAGGGGTTCGCTCCACTCGATCCACATCAAAAGGCATCTTCCCATCGCTCCACACATTGGTAAATACCACAGGTACTTGTTCATGACCACTTCTCAGATTCTGTACCACTCTGGATGAAGCAGGATGCACCATTACAATTCCAACACCTCCAATTGCTTGTACTTTACGCTCTGTGTGCCCATCATGTTGCAAGTCATGTACATATGTTGACATTGTCTGTTGTTGGAAAACCCACATGCCTCTCTGCCATGTACATGTTGTTGGCAATTGCATCTTCTTCCGCATGTCTTCTTCAAAAAATGTTCCTAGGGGAAACAAGAACACTGCATTCCATCTATGTGTCCCTTGCATCCATTGTTGCAACTTCTGCATCACTAAACTGTATTCAAGGTCCATCCATGGCTCATTCTCTCCTTTTGCCCCGCACCGTCTACAATCAAATATCCACAAGCATGGACCTCCCAATTTCACAACCCCTTCTGAGAAAAACCCTGCTCTACATCGAATAGGGATGCTCACATTCCCATCTCTATGTCCGGTACTTGGTACATGAAGTTGCCAATCCCAGTGTGCCTCATTCAATCTGTGACGTCAGCAGTGATGGCAAGGTATCCGCACTCTCCACGTTGAATACTAGCGTAATGCTCCTGGATCATTGGAGGTATGAGAGCTACAGACCTTCCCAAAGCATCCACTGTCTTCACTGATGGAGATGACCACGCTTTCTTTATTTTCTTGTCAACAACTTCGGCAAGCAATTTCAATTGTCCAGAGTTCTGTCCTTCAAACTTCTGCACATTAATTTTGAAAAAATGCATCATGCTACTCGGATKTTCCACCTTTGCTTCAACCATCAACCACCGTATGTCCGTATCGCATTTCGGACTGCTTCCCTTCGCTGAATCCGATCAGTGGTCCACACCAAAGTATCTCTCGTGGGAGAACTGCTCCTTGCATTGTTAAAATAAAATCTTTGTTGTGCACGTTCGCCATCAACTACAAGTTTTGCARCCATTTGCTTTGCCAACCGAAAGTACATTGTCTTCGGAACTCTGACCAATGGTCGTAGCCAAAGCCGCTCCATCCTCTTCCTTCCTGCCCTCACATCAATAGTTGGATCCAATGATTTCTGACTTGCATATCGTTTCCACTTCCTCTCGTCATCCTTACTGTACCAAAGAATCCCGTTCTCATAATCTTGACAAACTTGTAAAACAGCTTCATAAGCTGCATTGTCTTCTTGCCATGCATGACGTGTATATTCAGCCATCCTCTTATACATAACTCCCAGTGACATGCTTGCTCCTGAGGACCTCGTCCAATGCAAAGCACTTGCAGCCATCGTAACTGCTCTAGCTCGTTGTGCATCATGTGCTCGCAACTCTGGATTTGGTCTTCCACATGCTTCCCAAATTGCTCGTAACTTGATAAGATCCTCATCCATTGTCGTATAGAACTCTCTCTCAAATTCTTGAGCRTTTATTCGCACTGAAGCTTCAATGTATACCTTTGAATCATTGTATACAAGAAATCGAGCCTTCCTCTCTGCAAATGTTTTCTTTTACTCCTCGTCTTCCATTTCTCCTGCCCTATGCTCACGTTCACCTTGCTTRCACGCTGCAACTACATGTTGACCATCAACAGGTTCCCAAATAATGTTGTTTTGCAACCAATTCGTCCTTGCCATATTCGGATTATCTGGTACTGCTGAAGCATTTTGCAAAAAGCTCTGTTCGAAGTCTTTAACTGCATCCACAGTTGAAAATGGGATTTCCCGCTTCAGTGGAGCGCCAATGGCATCCACACCTTCAAGAACATACGCAATTGGTCGTAAGGTGAGTGGTRACATATTGATTTCATCTCTTCCAGAAAGACGCTTGTACATTGCCGCAACACGCTTTTTCATCAAAGCTCTGTGGTTCGTCTCCACATTTTGCACATCCCGAATGTTTGCAGTCTTTGCACTGAAAACAAAATCCATTCCCCAAATGTATCCTGCCACATACTCCTTATTTGTTGGAAATCTTACAAGTGGACCTACAGCTGGCGACGTATGAGGTACCTGGCTTTCCTCCTCTTCATCGGAGCTTTCATCAGTATGCATGAGCTCCTCTCAATGTTTGGTAGCCTCTTCTGCAACGCTTATGTTTGCACGTTCTATACCAACTTGTGTCATTGGTGCCACTTGAGGACGTTCTTGTTGTATGATTCTCCTCCCTCTTCCACGCAATGATTGAACTCTTGGTGTTCCAGAACTCCGCTCTATCCTTATACGCCTTGTGGCTGCCTGGGAAGACTCTACAATGCTTGTAGATGATGGCCTTGTATTGAAATTTGTGGTTACAGCTACTGGCAAAGACATATTACCTCCAACTTGTGGTAATGGACCACTTCGTGGTGATGTCGAAATGCTCTGTGGAAGACCCTCTTTAGATACACCCTCCTTGGATAATGAATGCATTCTAATTGCTTCTTGTGGACCCCTACCATGGTTTGTTCTGACATTCCTTTGTACAGCACCCGTGCGAGCTTGTTCGATCTCCTCATCTGATCTTGGTGCTGACCATCTCCTTGCACGTTCTCGAACAGGCATCCAATTTTTGTTGCATGGAGCAGCTACAACCCTATATATAGGATCTGTTTCTTCAGGAACACGGGGAGGAGTTTTATCTCGAGCATTTGGTGCAGCCGACAATTGCATCTCCTCATACGCCAAGACTTCTTGTAAATATCTCTGAGCTCGGAGAACATTTTCTGGACTTAAGCTCAGGAACCTCTCCATTGCTCCACTACGTGTACTTCGAAGTGATTCTGGCATAGAAGCCCAATTTTCCTGAAGTCTTGGCAAGACCCGCATGGGTTGTTGAACTTCCAAACAACAAGGTGGAATTGGTGCCATCATAAATTGGCGATGCAATTTAAACCTTCCTAGCTTCCCTTCTTCCATTGCTACATTTATGAAAATGTAATCTCCAGGAGCGGTGGTAACTGATTGCACTTGCCCACGTCTGTGGCCAAAAGCTGCCCAATGCAACCCATCCTCTAGCACTCGCTCAGTAATCCACAACATTGGGGTCTCAGCGGTTGTGGCATTCACACACCATCCATGCTCCACCCAATTTTGAAATGTTTCAATAGCCATTACAAACCTGCATGATAGCAACATACAAGACGAAAACATAAGTATTTCAATTTAAGTAATTTGTCATTATGGAAAAAAATTGAAACATAAGTCAGTTTGTAGGAAAAAAACTTCAAACTCAAACTTGCATTTAATTTTCAATTAAAAATTCACACTGACAATTATATTACTGACATATGCACAAATTGTATCTTTTTCAATAGTACAACAAATATAATTATGAGGTGTCAATCACAATTGTTGTTTGAAAAGTATTGATAAATTTTCTTGAAACAGAAGAGCTTTGATTTTATTTAATGAATYCCTCTATAGTATTCAAGTTTCAATCTTTACTCTTGAACATTTCTAGATAGAATAGTGTACAAATTACAAAACCATCATAGAAATGAACCCTTGAAGGAGTTCAAAAATGAACATTGCATTTCTAATTGGCCAATCATGACTTCTTTTATGGTTTCTTCATACAAATGACGTAAAGATTCTCAAAGTACTTCAAATTTTGACTATGGATTCTTTATTGCCTCTGAAATTTTATTTAAGGGCTACTGAAAGCTCTATTCCTTTCACATCTTGACGACAAAATTTGAAGAACTCAATATCAAACTAAGCAAAAAAAAATCTTCCTAATTTTTCTTCATGTCACGTCAAAGGTTATATCATGTACACCATAAACGTTGCCACTATTAATTCCACTATTTATAATAAAATTCATACTACTCATCTTATTTATTGTTCAGGAAAAATTGAATATCACCAAAAAATTGTTGCTCGCATAGGAAATGGATTGCCATCTTTTTATTTATTATCCTAAAATTAGATTCAATTTCATTATGCATTACTAATTGTGTTGCACTTGGTAGTATGCTAATTGGCGTTACGTTGTAGACATATACTAAGGTCTCACCACAAAATGACTTTCAATCTTTCTAATAATGAAAGAAGTCTTAAGGTCTTACCTAACAATGACCTTTGGACATCATTTTTTGTACAATAACAATTCTCTAGGTGCTTAGGTAAGTATGAGATTTTGTTTGCCACTATTCTTTTCAAATGTAATGTTTCATTAAATAAACATAACAATGTGTATTAAAAAAAAATTGGACTAGATAAGAGAAAATTCCTAAACATCATCATCCTATCTTCTTGTTCATAATAAGCACATCTCCACTTGCAAATAAGAACATTGACTTTCATTGCAAAGATTACATCCTACAAAGGTAAGATGCGTTCTCTTCATAATATTAAGGGTACACACTACCTTTGGTTCAATGAAAACAAAGACCTAGTAACTATTATTTATTTTTGGAATTCTCAATGTCAATACAATGTACATTATACAAAAAAAACCGACCTCATTAAATGTGTGTATACATGGTCATACAAAAGAACAAGCTAAAAGGATAATGAATTGCTTTGACTTGTCAAAGTAATTCTACCAATCTTAAAAAAAAATTGCAAGAAAACAACCCATTTACTAAACAAGGCAATTCAAGTTGCATAAAAAGCTAAATAGATTCTATGGAATTCATAATTTGAAATSCTTGCACTAATTTTTTTTGCACGCATGCTTATGAGATAGGAAAAGAACATGTATAAATATGTTTGCTACATGATCATGCCAAACTAACCTGTGCCTCCAAGTCTTTGTTTCTAATTGTTTTTCCCAAATATGCCTCCCCGTTTTCTTTCCACTATCAGTTGTACGTGCTCTGCACTCCAGTGGCCCAAAAAATCAATCAGTGGTTATTCATACTTGTATGTACTTGGATGAAAGATATCCACTATTATAAAACTTTATCATAAAAAAAAACTAATGAAATTGTATTATCAAATACAACATGGTGGCTTTAACATGTTTTACAACACTACCAATTGAGTACATGCAGAATTGGGCAATGACTCTAAGGTCCAAAATGTAACATCATCACCCTTTTTGAACATTTAAAAAAATTACAGTGAAGAAAAAAGCCATTGAAACTCCAAAAAAGTGACGTAGATGTTACTAGACACCTCCAATTGAAAATGAATAGGAACATGGCCTTTTTTTAAATAGAAAGTCAAAAATCCAATTAGGCTACTACTAATCCATTGCGAGATTGATTACAAAAACATGTATTCACAAATTTATTACCATAAAATGCTATAAAATAATTATTAATCATACATKGTTAAGTTTTGAACTTCATAATTATACAAATGTCGCACCTTCTAAACTTCTAATTTGTCGAAAAAAAATTGTACCCCAAAAATTATAGTGTGACTTCATGATTGACTTGAAATTAAAAAATCAATTATTTAATAAGATTATTGTCAAGCTCAAAAAATAAAAATTTAAACCCAACATTATATTCTCAGTCTACAATTGATTAGAGATTCAAGAATCACTTTTACAATTTAATTATTGTCAAGTTTAAATATAAATGAACAATACACTAACCACCTTGTATTTTGATATACTCAAAGTCCGACTGTAATTGTTAATTTCATTTTGAAGTGCTTSTACTTGTAATAGTTAACTTCATTTATAAGTGCTTCTTCTTTTTGCTAGTTTATTAAAATAAATGTCCACATTGGTAATCCTTAACTTCACTTTTAAGTGCTTCTATTTTTTTTCTATTTTCTTAAAACAAATTTACAAATTCACTCCAGTTACTATTTTCAATCTTCCTTCAACAAAAGTTCTTTGTCTTTTTTTGGTTCAATTCAACATGATCACTTTCTCGGAAGTTGATATACATTTTTGCAAACCTAATTTCTTAAACTTCAAATAGTAACTTTGAACTTCGTGCAGGTGAACTCCGTGCAAGTGATTCATGAACATGCGTTCTCAAATGCCTCAGTTATCTCAAACTTAGCAAAGTTCAATTTCAAGATTTCTAAATTCCAATTCCTAAATTTGAAATGCAACGTTATTTTTTAATGCAAGATTCCTTTAGACAAGGTAGTTCATTCATTACTATAGAGCAAATTTTTTGACAAAAATTATTTCAAGGGTTTAGTCCCAATTTCAAATTTTTTAATGTATCTCCACCGATGAATCCACCAATGGAATGCCAGCAAACACTCCATCGACAATTACCACTACTAACATGTGAACAGATAGCATGTGCTAACGAAACTTCCAAGGATCGTAATTGGGAGATAAAAACTACGGACATGTGACCGCAAATGTTGTACCGTACAAGTTCAATAGAAACCCTATTGTAGCATTCCAAGCAATAGTAAGGATGAGCAAAAGATTGCATGATAAAGAATCAAAACCTTAAGAAGTTTCAAACTCCAAGATTAAAAGTCTTGTACAGTTTGTAGTTCGTATGGACAACTGGATGTGCTTGCCAAATTGTAATCGCAATGACAATGGTGACAATGAGACGTAAATTCAATGAAGCAAAAAAGCTCTTGTTTCCTCGTAAATACACTGATCCGCAACGTCAAAACCGAAATAAGATATGGTAGTACGCATATGTAGGTCCAACTTCGGAAAAACAAGACAGCAAGTCCTAAGATCTTGGAGTCATACCCCTCGTGAACTCGCACTGCACAGCCTAGTTGTCACTACTCTATCAAAAGCAATAAACAAGATCATAAACGAGAGACTCCTCAAACTGTAGAGGAAGTTCAGTTTTAGCAAAGACATATTCAAACCACGGCCTTCCTCCACTCCCAACAAATGCATTTGTTCAAGCAAAGCTACAACGAGGAAAAGAGAAGGCACTTTAACCCTTGAACGCAGCGGCGGAATCAAACCTTCTAGGATAGAATGGCAACTTTTCATCCTCAAAATTAGAAGTGGAAAAGGAAGATCTTTTCTAGTACTTTGACTTCCAATGACTAGGTTTGGCTTTTCAAAGTAGATGATGTCAAACGGTATCAAAAATGCATGATTTCCACGGCCACCGGTCCGTCGTTCAAGGGTTAAGAACACGCTTCATCTACCCTTTCASAATTCGTTATTCAAGAATTATTGGAAGGAGACAGCTTCTTTACTGGATTCTGGAGTAGGAATGTGCCATTCCAATTACAAACAGGATCAGCACCTCCAGGGTTACTGTTACTAGTCCCTGATTTCCACGATCAAGTTCTCTCTCAATTTCTAAAATATTAAGGACTGAACTAATCCCTGGAAACTCCCGAGGACATCAAAGCATATCCCATGAAGCCAAAACCCAAGATCTGATTTCCAATTGAACAGAACCCAAGAAGCACATAATCAAAAGAGGAGACCTAGACTTCAAACCATAGCATATTTTTGCAAAATATGACCGACAATTGCGTTGTAGAAATGCTTGTAAATCTGATAACTACGACATCAAATTAGTAACAAGGAGCAACCAAGACTGAAAAGCAGGCGTACTTTTGCAAAACCTATTCTCAAAAGTCTGGACTTTCTTCGTGAGAAGGCCTCGAAATCTTTTTTACACTATCTACGAAGCGGGAGACTGCCAACACTCTGTGACGAATTTGAAAAGAAGAATTGAAGACGAACCCACCCCACGGCACGACTTCAGCTCTCTAGTTGCTCTGCAGTGCCAGGAACCCTAATACCAAGAACGCAGAAACGGCGCAGCAGGGGGAGAAATTCGAATTTGCAAACAAAGCCTCCATCAGTTTGAATTCCGCATTTCTCAGCACTTGCATCACGGAACAGAAAGACTGAGGTAAAGGAACCAGAAATTGCCTTCCACGACGGCACGGTGGTAAGCATAAAATTGACGATTTGTTTACCTCCTTGAAGTCTCCGCTTGTGCCCTGCAGACAAAATTCACACTGAAACGGCGCCCCTCCCCTGCTTAGTTTACACCGGCATGCCTTGTTGAGAAATTGTGGATCTCTACCCTCGTGGGAACTCAAGAAAAACTCTTCTTCACAGCCTGCTCTCAACCACCACTCTAACTTCGTGGGAACTCAAGAAGAACTCTTCTTCGAACTCTTCTTCGCAGCCTGCTCTTGACCAGCACTCTACTAGACCAAACGCAAGGATCAATTTAAATGAAAGCGGACAAGCAAAAATTTTGAAGGCTGCTGAAACCCTAAGAAGAGCCTCTACCATAGAAAACTCACAACCATATGACCAGCGTGTTCACGCACCTAGTTCTCATAATTCAAAAACGCAGTAGGAGCTCAGCACAATTGTTAGAGGGGCGCACTAGGAGCAGCTTCAAGGAGCAGGAGCAACAGGCGGAGCGCGGACTTGAGCCTACTGCGACAAGCAAGAGCTGCTGCAGCGACGTGGCAAAAGCAACGGTGAAGCGATAGCTGCAGCGGCGAAGTGAGGGTTGCAATTGTGGAGCTAGAGTTAGAACGACGGAGCAAGGGTTTCAACGGCGGAGAGAGGGCTGCAGCTGCGGAGCGATGGAGCATTGTGGAGTCGAGGAGCCCACCGCAAATGAAGACGAGCAGGAGTTGGAGCGACGACGAGGAGAGACCGAAGACCGCGCCACCGAAAAAGAAAAGGAGCCGTTACCCGACCCCGCGGAGCTCCGTGGGGTCCAATAGGTAAGTTTACGACAATAGTCATCCACCTTCTGTAATTTCATCCCGGCTATTTTCTTGTGCAATTCCTAGTGAATTCAGTAGAGTTTAGATGGCCTAAAGTTATACAGGATTTAGGCTGCTCGGATAAGGTAGGTGGACTATTTGCCATGCCCAGTCAATTTTTGAGAGTTGAAATTTTGTTTCTGTCTCTTAAGAAGTCTTCGCTTGTATATTGTAGGAAAATTAAGAAATTGGAAAGAACTTCAGAAAAAAAACTTTTTGGTGTTTTAATTCAATTCAATTTAGGTTGCTTATACAGTTAGGCTGCCTCACATGGAAGAAATTGCACCACAAGCCATGGAAGGCAATCAAATTTAATTACAGAAATTTCATGTCATAGACATCGAGGTCTAGAAGTGACAATAACGCAATTAACCCCTGAAGGACCAAACTGCGTTTTTTGGCAACATAGCAATTTTTGGCAGTTCACTACGAATGGAGTTTTTATTATTAGCTTTTTTTAATTTTTACACAACAAGTGTCCAAGGAGTAGCTGTAAGGCCCAAAAAATTTCATAACATTTGACTACACTGTTAAAAAGTTATTGCATGATATGTGATTTTCAGTGGTCGTCGGGCAGCTCGGGCACCCCAAAAAACTTCTTCAAAAATTACTTTTTGAAAAAATAAAAATTTGAAATTGGTTCTTTACAATTATATATAAGTGGAAAGCTTTGCACCATTCCATTTGGATTGGTGAGCTAAAAGTTATGAGGAGTTTTAGCTTGTGGGTAAGTATGGAGTCTCTAAAATCCATACCTACCCACAAACTAAAACTCCTCATAACTTTTAGCTCACCAATCCAAATGGAATGGTTCAAAGCTTTTCACTTATATATATAATTGTAAAGAACCAATTTCAAATTTTTATTTTTTCAAAAAGTAATTTTTGAAGAAGTTTTTTGGGGTGCCCGAGCTGCCCGACGACCACTGAAAATCACATATCATGCAATAACTTTTTAACAGTGTAGTCAAATGTTATGAAATTTTTTGGGCCTTAAAGCTACTCCTCGGACACTTGTTGTGTAAAAATTTCAAAGAAAAATAATGAAAACTCCATCTGTAGTGAACTACCCAAAATTGTTATATTGCCAAGAAACGCAGTTCGGTCTTTAGGGGTTAAATCCCTATAGTCCCATTGTCCCCTTGGGATAAAATATTTATTTTTGTTAAGCCCCTACTATCTCAATACTTATTACGATATAATGAAATATAGTATGGAGATAGAAAACCACATTAGGTTTGCAAAAATATAGTTTTTAGGTCAATCAGTGATGGAGAGCAAAAGTTAAGGCTCAACCGCTCAAGTCCTTTGTGTAGGTGCGTTAGGTAAAATCCATCTCATGCAAAAAAAAATCAAAATTATAAAAATTAGTTTTTTGCAAATTCTAATTTTGTACATGTGGGTACATTTGATTCATTCAATGTTGGATATGTTATATAAAAGTTATGGACAATCTTATTTTTTGGGTAATTATAGGATGTTCTTGAAAAAAAAAATTTATAATTCACTTCTAAATGCATTTTTCCAGAATATTCAGAAAACATTTTAACTATGTCTAACAAGGTCAAATAAGCTAGCTCAAAACAATCTTACCATTGGGATGGAAGTATTTTAATCCCATCCTAGAGGTATTAATGATTKAGTTGTAGCTTCAATCTTGAACATAGTTCTATTAATCAATTTTTTAAAGAATGAATATTAGAAGTTCCTGTTTTTGAAATTTTTTTTTGTAGAATTTAGCTTCAATTCTTCAATACAAAATAATTAAATTCAAAATCTTTAGTGCAAAAAGTTTCAACAAAGGGCACTTGAAGTCATGTGAAAGTGCGAATTAGCGCTGCAAAAAATTCTTTTTTCCAACTTTGATTGCTAATATCTTTCAATCCGTACGGTTAAACTTCATGAGACTTTTACCACATGATCTCCAACAAGTGAAGTATAAAATGTTACGATTAGATTTTGAAAAATAATGGACACACTAGTTTGGTAGAAATTTAAATTTTACTTGAATTATTGTTTTAGAGCAAAAGTAATAGCACAAGAAGTCATTTTTTTGGTGGGGTACAAAGAAGCCCCTTCACCCAAATGAAAATTATAAGTATATAAAACACTAATTTATTGTAAATAGTATTGTTGCACAAATGGAAAACTTTGGTTCATTCCATTCGGATTTGTTATGTGAAATTCATGGACACTTTTATATTTTGAGCAATTATAGCATGTCATTGAATGAGAAGATCACTTGTAGATAACATTTGTGAATGCTTTTTTTAAAGTTTTTTAAAAGTATTTGTTGATAGAATTCAGTATTCTTAATTGAACAATCTCATTGTTGTTATTATTGTGTTTGAATTCCATCCAAAAGGTATAAAGAATTTAGTTTTTTTTTCCAAACTTTAGCTTGATTGTACTTAAGCATTTCTTAAAGAATGAAAATCAATTGCATGTTTTTGGAAATTTTTTGTCCTCCACCTTTGACTGAATTTTTCAACAACAAAAATTAAAAATTAAAAGTTTGTAGTGCACAGTTTTTCCACAAGTGGCAATTGCAGTTATTTGAAATTGCAAGACAACATTTTAAGAATGTTTCTTCTCCAATTATTCTAAATGCTAATGTGTTTCTGCACATGTAATTGTGAGGTGTCAATCACAATTTTTTTTCATAAATAATAGCAAAATTATTCTTTTGTGGAGTGTAATGTAAAATCTGGGAAAGTGAGGCTTTGTTTTGTTAGTAGTTTGTTGATGGAATGTGATCAAAATTATTGAAATTCCATTGAGGATGATGAATATTTTAAATGCACATTCAAACAAGGCTTAAACCATTACTCAAAATTTTTTATTGATAATGCATGTTGACTGTGAGGCATTTCCACCGCAAGGTGAAGACTTCCCCAAGAGTTGGCCGGCGGGGAGTGTATGGGACACCTACCTAGATTGCCTTCCAAGCAATGGACTCCAACAATGAGGTTTTTTGGTGAATTTTGACCTAAGTAATTCTTTCATACTTAATTCTTATCTCATTTTCTACTTAGTAGTATTTTGGCTTTCATTTTACCATCATTTTATCGTTTGCCTAATTGGGCTACTTTCCAAATTTTGCTTAAGGTCTTTTTAGTTTCAATTCCCGGTTTTTTCCCTAGAAGTTCCTCTCTATTTTCTCCTAATTGCACTTTCTAAATTTCATATTACTCTTCCCAAGTTCCTACCCCCATGTGATGGAAAACTCCCTAATGGGTAATTGTAGTGTAATTCGGAGTACTAACACTTCCGAACTTACAAATTTGCACATATTGTTTAAATTTTCTATTTTCTCAAAAGTGAACCAGTATAGTGGTTCACATTGACATCCTGACATGCTCATTTCTTCATCGAGATTTAACGTAGTGTTCAGCAAGGGTGTTAATGTTTCAATATTTTGTCATGAATGCTCATAGGTTCAATTTTAAATAAAGTAACAACATAATTTCAGGATAATGAAATTGTCATTTAAATTTGAGTCACGTAGTACAAGTCCGTAAAGAAAAGGCTAGATGTACTTCAGGTTTGGATATAGCAAATGTCCCGACCCCCTCGATTCGCTTGATCAATTGTAATCCTACATCTTTCTTCGTGAACTTCTGAAGTCTACATAGTATGAAAATGTACAATTTCTTTCATTTATATTTAAGATGAGGTAGTAGTAAAGTTTGTTTTTTTATGGTCAATGTGAATGTCATCTACAAGAGAATTGAAGCTAAACAATGAGAGCTCTTGTTCTTTGTAAAAAACTTACCTAGTATAGGAGATTGATAACTATTTTTAAGGATTACTTCATTTTTTGACATCATTGCACAAGATACTCTTCCGTGAATAGAAAATAAAGACCTTTTTTTCTTCCAAAGAGACATATCCACATGAAGTTTTGTTGATGAAAACTTAGTTGTCAACTTCATATGCTTATTTTTTTCAATGTGAATGGACGAACTTCTTGAAATTCTTAGTATATGAGTGGAGAGAAGTGAAACAACAAATTCCATGGTTATATTGTATTCAAAAAATTAATGAATTCTTGAAACAGAAGTTTGGTATGGAATTAGTGATCACTGATATGTGATATATGATCCATGATTGAACTGGTATTGTTATTTAGGTCGCCTTTATATGTCTACAAACTTAGAGAGTTAGCAATGATTTCAAAATTCTAAAAGTTTCTTAGGTGTTGGAAGATATTACATTGTCTCTAATAATGGCAATTATTGAAAAAAGAGGGAAATGCGGAGAAATAAATATTGAGAATCTGCTATTTGTTTATGAGAGATAGTTTGCTTTTGTAACTATGTAATAAATAAATCTACTTTGATTGGAAAATAAAGTATGAATAGTAATTTAGACGGCCTACACTTTTCAAAAATAAGCTTACAGTACATAAGAACTTAGAAGACAAATGAAGTTATTAGAGAAGTTTATGTTCCTTTCGCTTGCTTGCACCACAAGGTTCCATGACATTTTGGGGGAATTTTTAATTTGGTAGATGCTGGGCTTAAGATTTTAGCAAATGGAAATTGATTTCAAGCAATGCAATAGAGAGTGGAAGTTGTATTGCATTTAGAGTGGTGAAGATGTACACAGTGAAGACCAAAGCAATTGTCACAATTGTACATGAATTGGTGTCATTTTTTGTCTTCAAGTTTGATCTGCTCTTCTACATGTAGATGCTTACAATTGGACTTGGTACGCAAATGTAGAAATTTCTTATTACTGTGTTACTGAAAGTATGAAAGCTTCTTTTTTGAAATTCATTTGTAGGGTACATTACGGAAAGCAATGGATGAAATGTATGTAAATGTAGTTTTCGATATGTGCTAGAATTTTTAGAAATTAATATGAAAGCCTAGATGATTGTATTGGTTTTCATTTTGGTGCAAACATTATTAAAAAACCATTCCAATGAAGAAGTTTCTTTCAATTTCTATAGATTAACTTAGTAATGTATTAGAACACATTCAATACATCCTTTAAGCAATTATTTTTTTTTGAAGATATTGTCCTTATCAAATGAAGACGTTCCTGCTAATTTACATAGTTCAGGAATATTATGATTGATATTTGACTGAACGAAATGACCATTTATTGGAAATTGTATCAATAGAAGTGGAATGTAATTGAGGTTTTTTCTTATTCGTGTTGTACATGTGGTTTTTGAGAGTTATTGAATCTTTATAATTGGGTGATTGCATGAAACACCGTGCGGTTTTGGTAGCGTTTGGCATAGTACTCATGTTTTTTTTGGGAGTACTGTAAAATTAGAAAAACAATTTTAAAAAAATGTGAAAAATATATTTAATGTATATACCCATTAGAAGAAGATATACTATGAAGGAAAAGTGTAGGAAAATTCTCTAAGTAGGAGAACTAAACAAGTACAAAATTTCATGAAAATAGGTGTTTTGATGTTTTAATTTGTAATAAATAGGATAAATAATTTTTGAAGAAACTAAAAATTGGCAATTTGGGAGACCTATATGATGAAGAGATTTCACCAAATGAATGATCTTAAAACCATCTTGAATGTTCAGAAGTACGCGCGCAAGGGAGCCCTGTTTGCACGCATGTAGAGGAAATAAAACAATGTTTTTTTAAATTCCCTTTGGTAGATGCATGCATTCCTAGTGTGGGAATAGACCACAGAAATTTCAGCTCTAGATCATGAATTTTGGGTTCTCCCCAGTACTAAAAACCCCTAAACTGCAAAGTGTGACAAATTAGCTAAATTGAAATTTAAATATAAAGTGATTTTTGAAAATTTCTGAAAAACAAGGAATCTGATTTCTATCAAGAAAGACATCTCCAATAAAAATTTCAAGTTAATTGGATTCATTCTTTAAAAGTTATAGTAGATAATAACTCCGTCAATCAAAGTGTGACGCAAAATAGTACTAGTCTTTCATGCATTCACCCAATTCCATAATTATTGTGGCAATGCAACAATACTCACACTGCATTGGTTGAACACTAGGAACCAAGAGCACCAATGGACGGAAGGGCTTTCGGAAGTCCTGTCGCTGTCCCTGTGTTGGCCACAAGGGGGGGTCCTAACAAAGGCAGCGTTGGGGAAAGAATTGTACGAGCTCATCGTGCATTACTGTTTGAAGGTGCTGCGCTTGAAAGGAATGATGTACAAACGGATAGAGGTGCTCAGACCGTGGAGCTTATCTCTGAAGTTGGAATTGTTGTGGCAAGAGGAGTCATTGATGAAAGTGTTGTTTGCGGAATGGAACTTCATCATGTGAAGTTGTGGCCAAATGAAGTTGCCTTACGTATATTGCATGTTGTGGATGGAACTTTTTGGATAGGGGAATTAGTAGGTGAGCGCCTTGCTCAATGTATTGGGGTGGTGATTCGCTGGAAGAAATCAAGAGTTCGTCCTTTACAAGAGGGAAGAGCAAGTACATCGCAGTCACTGAGAAAGCAAAATTTTCGTTTTTCTCCTACATCAACCCCGGAGTTCGAGTTCCACAAGAGTAACAATAGTCCTAGTCCTTCAGAAATGTCTTTCGGCATGCCTAGCAGTAGTAGCACTCCTCAGTGGAGATCTCCAATAAATGAACAGGAGAACAATGGTAGACCTTTTGAAGAAATGAATGGTGGTTTACCAGAATCCAGTGGCACCCGAAGTTATTCAATGGTGAACCGAAGAAGACGTGCAAGARGACCACGTGAAAGAGGAGAGTCAATGAGTCAGAAAGTGACGTTGCAGAGTGTATTAGCAGCAAAAAATAAGGGTGCATGCAAAAAAATTGCCTCAGTGGAATTGATGAGAAGTACATACTGAACCAAAGGTACATGGCATGGGGCCAGAAGTATGAGCTACGGTCAACATGGATCCTACAGATGTTGAACGCTTTCTTTAAAAGAACGGAAGGAAGGACGGGGAACAAGTATGAGACAAAATTGGATGGTTTTGACGTCTGCAATGCATGCTATGCTGCAGCACTCGGTTATTCGCAACGGCAATTCAAGCAATTGAAGCAATCACAACAAGTCTATGGAAGAGTGACTGCAATACATGGGAACACGTGCCACTTGAGAGAAGGAGCCAAAATGTCTGTAGCACGTGCAAGTTTCGAAGAATTTGTGAAGGTAGCTGGATGCACGCAATCCCACAGGCAGATACGAAGGAAGGCAGATAATAGCATAGTGCCGTTGATATTGTTACCCATGAACACAACAAAGGTGGATGTCTTTCACTACGTGAATGAAGAAGTGAAGAAGATGGTAGATGGAGAGTCAATGAGCCTCACTTCATTCCGTCGATTGTGGCGTGAGGAATTTCAACACGTACAAATTCCACCATATTCTCGATTCTCAAAGTGCTACCATTGTTGGGAGTACAAGTGCGGGATGGAACCAAAACAAATGCAATGGCTCGTGTAGAAATAAAGAAGTGGTTCATTATACACATTGAACATCAAATGAAGGAGAGGCGTGATTATTGGTTGTTCAAAAGGTCGGCAATGATAATGCCAGAGTTATATATGTGTTTGATAGTGGACGGCATGGACCAGAACACAACCATGGTTCCAAAAATGAGGCAGTCCATGAAGAACATAGAATCACGGTTCGTGAAAACTCATCTGTGTGGAGTACTAGTGCACGGAATTAGATTGTACGCTGATGTGTGGATTGATGCACACCACAAGCACGACAGCAATCAAGTGATAACCACTATAATGCATGTGCTGTTAGATGTGCGGAGACGGAAGGGGAAGCTACCACCGACTTTGCGAATTCAAGTGGACAACACTACTCGTGAAAACAAGAACATATACATGTTTGCATTATGTGCAACTCTAGTGGGCTTGGGATTTTTTTTAGAGGTCCAGTTGTCTTTTCTAATTGTTGAACATACACATGAAGACATTGACCAACGCTTCAACATTATCTCGAACACGTTGAAGAGGAAAAATATTGACTCTATGGATGAATTATTGTCCTTGGTTGAGAAAGGAGCATCGTATACAGAGGCATTTGTGAGTGCACGGAAGTTGGAGAATGTTCGGGACTGGAAATCTTTTATCACACCACATCTTCTAAGGAGGGGAGAGCAGTTGACAAGAATAACATTCCCACACCACATGAGATTCTACGTGGAGAATGGAGTCTCTAGGGTTCAACACAAACACTTCAGCAAAGATACGTGGAGACCAGCAGAAGGGCACATGTGCTTGCATTCTTTGCCTACCACAATGGAGAAGCCAGCTCTTGCGGAGGTGAGAGCAACTGACGAGAGAGAGTTGAGGGCATTGCAAGATTTCATTGTGTATAAGGATAAATGCGTGGAGAGAGGAATCGATGTACTAAAGAACCTTGAAGTAATAAAAAAAACAGAGGTATTCATGGAGTGTTTAAAGGAGTTTCCCACATGGGATAGAACTGCTGCAAGGGATATGCCATTTTGGCCATCAGTAGTTGCAAGAAACAAAGGGGAGAATGAGGAGTTGAATAGGAATCCTGATGAAGGACAAGAGTTGAACATGATGTCATCAACGGTGGACTCCATCATGGCAACCATGCCAAATCCGGAAGCTCGGGGTTACTTTGGCCCACGAAGAGAGAAACCTATACAAGTTCCAGGGGCAAGGGCTCCTAGAAGAAGAAGGGTGAATGAAGGAGGGCAGGCAATTGAAACAACCAACACGAATAATGTTGATGATCCATTTCCAGTGTTTGAACCAGAAAAAGACCTTCAAGTCGGACATTTTGTGGCGCTCACAGTGGAAGCTACAGAAGTAAGAGCTGGAGTGCCATTTTATGTAGGAAAGATATTGGAGTTTGGTCAATGGAAGTGGGCAGCAAAGATGAAGGTCATATGGTATTGGCCAATTCTACAGACAAGATCTGGTAGAGGAGAAAGCTCTAGTAGAGACCGCTACTCAAATTGCATGGAAGCACTATGGGAGCCATCTGGTGAGAAGTACGGGTGGGTAGAGAAAGAAGCAGCTATGTTTTCTTGGAACAATATACCTAAAAGATCAAGGAGTGGATTCGTGGAAGTAAACAACATACCAGTGCATGGAGATGTAACAGAGAAGGAAGTTAGCATCCCAATACTAGCAAAACCTCATTTGTTGGAGTACATTGCAATGGAAGTGGAGGAGTTGGACAACGAACAATTGCGGAATGACGTAGATGCATATTGAGTACTATTTGTAGGATCAATACAACTTTAAACATAGTTATAGTAGTGAAATATTGTTTGAGCAAGACACCTAAGCTTGCCCTTTTACAATGTATGGAAGTGTGAAGGATTATAATTGCAATGAAGATTTGTATTCTTCCTAAATATAGTTCAATTATATATTGAAATGTGTTATGGAAATTGTGAATTTATATAATTTGATTGAAAATGATACAATTCATTTTGCACAATACATAGGAAAAACAATTAGCAAAAAAGCTATTATTCTACAAAAGAAAATGTATGTCTTGTTTTGCAATTTTGCACAAACCAGAAAAAAAAAAAAAAGGGCCAACTGCCCCCCTATTGTGACAATGAGGTTGTTTTTGGTCGTACGGTCCGTAAGTGCAATTTTGTATGGTTGAGTGCAAAAATTACGAATTCTGTGTTCTATGTGTACGGTATTTAAGCATGTGTCCAAAAGTTAATTTTTTCTATACCGATTAAAATGCTCATTTATGTCTTTGATTTTTTAAAATTAAAGTTAAAAAGTTAACTTTCTACTTCAAGCATTTTTTTTAAATTGTAAACTCTTCCAATGTACTAAGTTATTGCAATTATAAGTTCTCTTMTGTCAATGTTCAATTTATTACTAAATATTGGCCCAACCAAGAGTTCATTATTAGATTTATAAAAATGCTTTTTATTTTTTCTAAATGCTTTTTTCATATTTGATCTAATAAATAATTTCTACCCATAATGCATAACACAATCAAATTTATCTCTTACAATTGCGCTAGGTAATTTGGGGCTTCTAATTGCAAACATGAATTCAAAATTTGCAAATTTTATCATTTGAGGAAAATAGAAAATTTCAATATTTTCCCGAGGGATCCAGCGAGCTAGTGGTCAATTCGCCCCACGCAGTTCAATTGAGTAACAATGCACTGAAAAGAAGTTGTCACCTCTTTTCAGTGCATTGGTTCCCCCTTGATTTAAAAAAAGTAAAATGTTTCCTCCCCCCGAGACCCCCCAGGATGCCGTTGATTTCTTAAAAATCACAAGCCGTTGGATATGGGAGCAGATACGGATACAAGATACGAATTCAATATACGAGATACGCGATACAAGATATAGAACAAAAAATACAAAATACAGAAGATATATCCCATATCAATTGGCACCCCATCCCCAACCTGGAAACTACAAAGGGGAGGGAGGGGGGCAAGAGAAAATTTAATTTTAATTTAATTTTTGAATTCATTTTGGTATGAAAATTTTAATTTAATTACGATTTTTGAACTCATTGGGGGGTATGAAAATTTTAATTAAATTATGTTTTTTGAACTCATTGGAGGGGGTTATGAAAAAATTAATGTTTACAGTGCATTGTAAAGAGGCAGTAACTGCCTGTAATGAAATCACAAAGTTCATCCCAATTGTGGAAGCCGCACTAAGTTAGTCCTCAATAAGTAACTTCAGTTATTTATTTTTTTATTTTTTTGACACACACAAGTTGCAAAACAACCTACGGCAATTTTTCAGTCAAGTGTAAGGTGATTTCACAGCAGGGAATCAAACCACCAACCTCTCCACTAAGTTTGGGTACCTCCTTTGTCTGGTAGTTTAGGGCCATTTCAGACCCATAACTTCAATTATCATAATAAGGACTGTTCCCACCTCGCCTTAGAGGGGCGTTCTTAGAATTGTAACGAGCTGCTAAAGGGAAGCATGTTCCCACCCAAGTGCTTTGTCAATTCCCAAACCTAAGTGGCAGCAGACGTGGCATGTAGTAAAGAGCAATCTTTAGGCCATTAATCACGCACTTTACAAGGCCCACCACTTCCAGAGTTTTCATTAAGTGGTTGCTAACAATCTTTACAAAATGAAGGTTTCTGATTTCTTAATAGGGTCTTATGTAAAGTGGGCCAGGAAGGCCCATTATGGGAGACCAATGCTACAGTACGCGGCTGTTATCGCTGAAGTCTGAAGAAGAGTTATAGTTGCTACTTTTGTCCAAACATGAGCAACGACAAGCAAGTAGAGACTAACACTTTGTGTTGTGAATCTTGTGTGTGTTGTTTTAAGGTAAAATCTACTTTTTCAAGATAAAATTTTCTTGTCTTCTTTTCTGTTGTGTGTCTAAATGTTTTTTGAAGTAGGAATTTTATTTTTGGTCCTGGTGTGATTCAGAACAAGGAAACATTGTTTATTCTTTCAAACACTCTTAATCGTTTCTTGCAAAATTTGCCACAAAGTCTAAATTCGAATTTCCGCTTCCAAAAGGACTGCAAATCTCTATAAAAGAACTCAATCTAGTGCAATTCAGAATAAGAAAATGTGGAAATAGGCTCATTAAAGAATGTCTATGCAGAATTCAAAGGAGCGCAAGTGAAGGTATTGCTAGCTTTTACTGACGCCTTCCTGGCTAATTTTTGATAAGGTCCTTATTGTCTCAAAATATTTATTTATTTTCTGCGCTTAGTTGTTCTTATGGGTATTATAGTAAGTTTCAATTTCACTGAGCATTATTAGCCACGTCTTGTAGTATGTGCAGACTGTCCTTGCTTACTTTTTTGCTGCGGAGCTTTGCTGATTGTATTCGTCTGCACAAGGATAGCATCGTCCAAAGCATCGTCAGCTTGTTGTCAGCTGTCCCGATTTGGTCTCAATCCCCAAGGTAAGACGTGTTGTTAAGGTGGTTTAGGGATGTGATTCAGTTGCAATTTAGTGTAAATATTGTTGGAGGATAGAAGTTATTTACGCTTTTCATTAATCGTTGTAATGGTATTAGATACCTTTCTTGGCTACTGATTTACTCATTTTTTATACTGAGAAGGTTTTGAGAACAAGGTCATGAAATTTGTTGATTGTGTTTAGGTTTAGAATGCCTTTCTTTGAAAAATCAGCTCAATATTTTTTGGCTTGTCAATATGGACGAAAACTGCCTACTTTCCTTCTTTCCATTCTATTCTTTGGTTGCTGGTGTTGTAACTGTGGATGTGTTGTGATTGTATGGTATGTACTTCAGGCACATGACGTGGATACAGCGATCAATTCGTGCACTCGTTCTGTACAGCTAGATCCTGACAACAGAGAGTCTTGGAAYAATTTGACCGCCTTGTAATAACGATTCTCCTTTTCTCTTTCTCTCTCTTTGTAAATTATTTTGATTCAGATTGTTGTCCATTGTATCTGTAAAGTTTAAATGTATAGTTTGTGTGCCTCTTTGATTCTGCCAACCTACTGTATATTGTTGCTCAATCTTTAGGTATTATTTATGGTCCTTGCAGGAATATAGGCTCTGAAGTACAAGTATGTAGTAATCTCTTAGCTCCAAATGATTTGTTTCTTTCCCGTTGTATTTTTTTCGACATGCTTGTTGCGGTATATCTCGTTTCAGACGTTGTTTGATTGCCACTGACTGGGCATTAATGGAATGCTGGGATGATGGTTAAAAGAGACGGAGCAGCTGGCAGATGTGGGAGAATTTTGCCCAAGTTTCGGCAGATGTTAACAATTTTGCCCGGGTAAAGATTTCGTGAATTTATATTCGAAAGGATTTGGATCCATTAAGTTTGGTCCCATTTACGGAGCTCTGGTGTTTGTTAATGGAAGCTCAAGTGATAATCGGAACTGTAGTAGTCATCTTTTGGGTTTCGCAATTAGCTTTTGGGACTGTAAATTTGGAATCAAGCGTTTTTTGTGCTGTACTATTCAGTCAGTAGAAGAGTCTCTTCCTCAGTGGTTGGCAACTTTTCCCGACTGGCAAGGTACGGTACTTCTGCTCAATTTTGTGTAGTCCAAGAATTGTTTCAATTCGAAAGTTTTCTGTAATTGACTGGAACTTATTTGTTCAGAGGCAGTACAGGCACTAAAGTGCTGGAGCTTTCCGATGGGAAGAGTACGGACTTAATTACGCTCACAGAAATAGTAGAGAAAGTAGAAAGATTGAAGACCGCGACAACCCAAACAGATTCTACCGATTTGGYATCGCATGAGCATGATGGTACTTCTACAATAGATCAAGTCAAGTTTGCAGGTTTAGATCCAAGACAAAACGAGGCTATTCATGAAGCTCTCTTTGTTGTGAAAGTTCTGAAGCAAATTAGAGCCTTTCAGGTGACTAGCTCTCTCTGTCGTGAAAGTTTTAACCATCTTGAAAGGGCCGCCGCATTCTGGATGCTTTTTGTGAGTGAATTTTGGAACATTAGAACACAGCATTCCTCAGGTGATTTGAGTACCCTTTTTTAAACACATTTAGGACTTAGGAGCATTATGTACGTGCTGTCACAAAGATTAGAGTTGTACGAATGATTTTTGCATGTCTTGGTTTACCAGTTCATTTATTATCCTTTTGACTACGGGACTGTTTTGGGTTGGACAATTATGATGGCGAGTGCAGTTTTTAGATGAGGATGGAGAAGATGGTGAATACCGGCATATGCAGCGTTCTAGGCGGGAGCTTCCTGTTCAGGTGGGCAGTTCTTTGATGTGTATTATTCTATCATAAAGCTATTATGTTTGCATGCAGTTAACTTTGATGTGCGGAGCGTTTACAAGTTTACAGATTGAATTATTAGGAATGCTAATTTTTCTTCTTGGTATTGTTTGGATCGCAGAAGTTTAGGTGGGTTTGTCCTAATCGTCATGTCACCAACTACTTAACATTGTAAATAATGGATCATTGTTTACCTTTTATTTGAGTTTTATAAGTATCAAATGTTGGCTTTCAGTTCTTTCATTATTGTCATGATTAATTTTTTATGGATAATTCTAGTTGATCTAAATAGCGTTGTGTTATGACGAATTGTGTAGAAAAACCTACCTAAGCATCCATTAGAGCCAATCGGAATTAGGGAGCATCTCAAGCTAATTGAAGACGACATATTGAAATCAGAAGCGATTCAACACTGAATTATAACAGTGATTTTATCTTTACTTGGCTCATTATTGCAACCCACTGTATAATTTACAGTATGATGCTTTCAATTGTAATTTAAGTACACTAGTTACATCATAGTGTAGATTTTTATCTAAGTATCTTTCAATACTACTATGGTTTTTGGTTGACATATATGAGAATTTCTGTCTCATAAAATTTTGATTCTTTCAAATTTTTCTTTAGAATTTTTCTTTGATTTATGATATCATTTAGTGGTTTCATTTATCAATAAGTACCAGTATCATTGGTTCTATGTACAGTTCACGGGGTCAGCAACTATTGTTTTGTAGATGAGTTATTGACTATACTGCAAAGTCACCTTCCATAGAATAATTTTTTACCCAAGAACCATTATGCAGCAAAGACACTAACAAAGAAGCTGGGGCTTGCATACCATAACATTCATGTATGCCCTAAAGGTTGTGTACTTTTCYGAGGAGAGCATGCTGATTTACTCTATTGTCCAAAATGCAATGAACCATGCTACAAAGATGAGCAGCGAAGAGTGCAACCCTTGAAAGTGCTAGGTTACTTTCCAATCATCCCTTGACTAGAGAGAATGTTCTATAGTCCGGCCAACCATATCTGAACTTATGTTGTGGCATTCTCAAAATCAAAGCAGTCAAGAAGGAGGAGACAATCTCATCAGAAATCCATGTGATTCAAAAGCATGGCATCATCTCTACAATAATGTAGACCCGCGATTCAAATCACATTTGCGCAATGTCCATTTTGCCTTGGTTGTAGATGGAGTAAATCCTTCAAGTAGATGCAATCAATCTGGTCAACCTAGCTTGTGTTGGTGTTGCATTACGACTTGCCTCCTTGGTTGAGTACCAAGAAATTTTTTGTACAGTTGGCTTCGGTAATACTTGGAAAATCTTTTGTTATGTCGGAGGTGTTTGATGTGTACATGTAGTCTRTTATAAGAGAGTTTATGGAACTTTGGTCAGGAATCCCAGCATACAATGTTACGAAGGAGGTGGGGAGCTGAAATTTCCGCCTTTTGTACAATGGTGCAAGCCTAACAATTCATGCCCTAAACCTTAAAAAAAATTGAAAACATAAATCAATAAGTCAATGACATTTACATATGTAGTGCATTTTGATAATTACATTAAAAGAAATTGAAGGTCAAACATATTATGCATACCACACCAACGTGTTAAATAATTGATGTAAAGTTCAAAGTTAGTTTTAAGGTAAAAGATTTAGGGTTTGGGATTTAGGGTTTGGGATTTAGGGTTTAGAGCGTACATTTCAATGTGTGGAGAAATAACTTCAATTATCCTTACATAAATTCAATCACATTACATTGGATACTTGTAGCATTCATTTGAATAATGAGAGTCTTTAAGACTCATTTCTTTATTTTAGAATCCAATGTTGTTGTTTGCCCAGTCGTAGCCGTTGGATTTGCCGTCTGCCAGATTGATTGCCGAAAAAAAAAAAAAAAAAAAAAAAATGTAGATGGCGAATGCCCTGGAGGTTAAAATGGGGTGTATTGTCTAGTATCCACCCCATCCACCACGATGTCCACCTATCCGTCCGTCTACTTGTTTGTCCGCTTGACCGCTTTTTTTTTTTTTGGAGGGGGGGAGGCGGATACTAGACAGCCTTGAGATTGTGATGGGGCGGACTGTTTGGGATCTACCTCACACACTATGCCGCCGCTCGTCTGTCTACCCAAAGGAAATTTTTTTACGGATCCTGTGCTAGACGGCCCCGACGGACGACCCGACTGAATGCTGGCAGACTTTGGGGGGGCAACGCCCGCGGATGCTGGATGTCCGGATGTGACTCTGGACGTCCAGACGTCTGGACAACCCTGCTTGATAATGATAGGAAGATGTTGCACATTTCTTAGAGGAGTAACCTAAACCTTGAATCCACGTCACTTTTGAATAGCAACAAAATGACTTGCCGTGTGTCATTCCATTTGAATGGTACAAAAACTCCATTATAACTTTTAAATGACTACATAATGACTTTTAAGTTTTAATGTGGCTCTCCACGTTAGATGTTTCATGGGTTTATCATAACTTTAAAATGACTTGCAAATGACTAGCCACGTGGCTGTCCATGTTAGATTCTCAATGGATATGCTCTTTACATGTGGTTGCTTCATAGCCATTTTCTTAAGCCAAACTTTCTTTATCACTTAGTTAACCACTAATTTTTTCATCCATTTACACATCCAAGTACTAAATGGATGGTAATAATATAATTGCAGTCACTGACCGGAAAAACTTGACCACAATGAATCTACGGCCCCGAAGTCATTTTGCAATCATCGTGACGACAATGATTGCTTTGCAGTCATTTTTGCCAATTATTCTTTCCATCATTTTCTTGTAGTGTATAATGTGATTAATGTCTTCCTCCTAATAAAGTGGTATGTAGTTCAGATGCCACTCACTCTATTCTAGGGCAATGTGAAGGAGGCAAGATGAATGGACTCTCAATCCTTAAAGGACYGGGGGTGTTARCATATAGCTCTTGTTTTYTGGACTAGCTCTTGTAACAAATACATTTYCTTATTTAAAAGTAATAATTTTTATGATCTCCATTGTAGAAATAAAARAAGACTTGTGTAGCAGTTTCCAATTGAAAAAAGATCTTCCAAATTGTGCATTTTTTGAGAAAAAGCCACCATCGACAAGATTGTTGAAAGATGTACAGTTTAGTGGTAATTTGTACATATGCTGAAATCAAAATGCTTGAAAGTGCTCAAATTAAAAGTCTAGTTTAATTCCCACATGCACATACCATCATGGTTTTGATGTGTAATTTTTTTCAAATAAAATATGCAAATCTCTAGTCACACGTACTTGCTCAAAAAATCTATGTTGCCAAAAAACAAATGTTGGTCCTTTAGGGGTTAATTCTCCCCCAGGTATCTATTGGGGTTTATACCTCCACCCGCGGAGTCTCTTTTGCTAGTGAACAATGTTATGACGCGGCACCAAATAGGGGGCCATTTTTGACATTTACCTTTTGGCGGGGCAATAACTAAAGGGGGGCAATTCGGGACAGGGTGAACTGACCCCCTCATTGCCCCTTTTCTTACCCCTAGGGAAAACACTGGAATTCTATTACCTACCTTGTATGACAAAATTTGCAAATTCTGAATTCATATTTGCAATCAGAGGCCCCAAATTAGCTAGGGAATTTGAAGAAATACAAAATAAACGCGGCACCAAATAGGGGGCAGTTTTTACATTTACCCTGTGATAGGGGCAATGAGGGGGTCAGTTCACCCTGGCCGTCAATTCGCCCTGGCCCGTCCGGTCCTCCTCTCCTCTACTGTACTGTAGTCGAATGGCGTAAGTTCAACGGGGAACTACAGTGCAGTGCAGTCCAGTCCAGTCGAGTAGGTCCTGAAGTCCGGACTCCGGACTCCGGAGTGTGGACTCGGGCTGCCTGTCTGTCTGTCTGGATAAGGGACGGTGCTGTCCTGCCTATTAACTTAAGTGAAGTGAAGTTCTTATCCATCCCAACTAACGAAGTGACGGACGGAGTGCCCCCCACCTGAGTGGTCCGTCCTGGCCGTCCTGGCCGTCCTGCCGTCGTCCCAAGTTGACATTTCCTTTCCGGCCAGCGGCCAGCCCCCGAGTCTACAGTAGCCTGCCGCTGGCCTGGCCTCGCCTCGATGCATTGGAAAGCGGGCTCTACCTCATCTTCTGGGATTGGCTGCCAACGCGAGAATCTCGAAGGGAAGGGAAGGGAAGGCCAGAAGGGAAGGGAAGCTCACTCGATCAGGTGGGAGGGGGGGACATCGAACGTTCGAGAGCCTGCTTTTCCTTTTCCTGCAGCAGGGAAAGCTGCAATGCTACTATATCCGTCCTTCCGTCTCACAGAAACCGAAAAACCCAACCGAACCGACCGACCGACCGACCGAGTGGGTGGGTCCAACCACTCACATGGGGAACGAACAAACGAATCAAATCAGGGATTGACTGACTGAGTGAACGAACTTCATAAGGGAAGGGAAGGAAAGCCAGCCAGCCAGGTAAAACCACCGCTGGCTGGCTTGCTTGGGCCAGGGTGAATTGACCCCCTCGTTGCCCCCAACGTGGATGGATGGGGGATGAGAGTCTGTCCCCGACCTCCCTCCGACCTCCCTCCGACCTCCCTCCGACCTCCCGGCCTTCCTCCCTTTCAACCTCTGTTCCAAACATTCTTCCCGATCTGCGTCATTCCGATCTCCGCACTGGATGCGTCTCCAATTTCGTGTTCAAGGTTTGCTTCAAAAATTCAGGAGAGTTGTTTCAATCTTGTTCCAAATGTGAATGTGGAGCTCTRTGAAATTTGGATCTRGAACTCCTTAGAAGTATGGTCTTGTGTTTGAAATTTGGAGTCTCTGCTACGTCATTTCGTTGTTGGAGTGGCTTGCAACCAAGAGAGACAATCCATGTTGCTCGTATATCCTCAGGGCAGATATTTTCATCCGACGTGGAAAGCCCAAAAAAGGTGACTACGGGTAGTAGAAACTTCGGATGGCGAAAGGACGAGTGCGAGTGAGCCAGACAGGCAGGGACAAACAGGCAGGGACAAACAGGCAGACACGATCAAACTGACGGACTGGATGGTCAGTGAAGAAAGCTATTGGAGGGAACAGAAGGGAACAAAGACGACGTAATATAATAAGGAAGCTTAACTCATCAGAGATCACAAAGACCAAGACCCGATTACCACCACGAGAGCCCCGCGGCGTCCGTCGCCTCGACCGGCCAGGCCAGGCCAGGGACGCCTTCCCGACTCTGATTACAGTACTTTGGTTTTGGGTCACTGTACTTCTTGCTCCAGTCCTGTTCCCTCTAGGCCGGATGCGGCTGGGGTTCGGTTGGTTGGAAGGCGAAAACATCCAAATAAGCAATTGGGTGATTTCCAACCATCAAGTCTTGGTTTTCGATCATTCAATAGAGACTAAGTTACTAGTGATCAATGTCATGACACATGTGCTTGGTTTTGAGAGCCAAAGTAGTTTATGGATGAGCACTAAAGATTGGCTGGATGTATTGGGGATAGGTCCAGATCAACTTTGGACTTCCAAAACTCATAGCTAGTAATTTCAATTCAAGGCAAACAATCCCCATGATTTCTATCTTCCTACAAGGTAGAAGATTTCATTACATTGCCTTCTACTGCTCCAGATCATGCACAGAATGCTTCAATGGTTGGGAATGGTTGGTTCTCCCATACCTAGTATATGGAATGGGTACAAGTGAAGTGAAGGACGGACAATTTGGGATTATATGTTTTCAGTTCACCTTCCTCCTAACTTCCTAATATTACTACTATTTTCGTCTTGCAATGCCACTGAACCCTCTTCAGTTCCTTTGTGTCCGATCCGTTCAATTGATCAWACCCAATAAGATAAAATCGGAGATCCCAATAATATCTCTCTGCAGTGTCAAAGAAGATATTGCAGACCTCTACGCATTTGGATTTTGGAATGGAATGATTCCAGGCTTGACGGATATATATGTGCTGGCTGGATCCTGTCCTGTCCTGTCCTGTACGTTACTCCTAAGTTTGATTCCAGTAAGTTCGAAGTCAGAGCGATGAAACCAATGCATCTAGCTCCGACTTCCACATTTGATCCAAATTTGATCCACGCCCCCACCAGGGCTCAGTCCCCCACCATCAGGCGGATAGCTAGGCTCCCAACTCCCAAGTCCAGTGACTCCAGTCCAGTGAGACGGATCGGAGCCGAGCTTGATTGACAGATTGGGTGCCCTGGCTGAAGTTAGGTTCGTTTTCCGTCTTACAAACTGAATCACGCTGCCAACTCTGAAAGGACAGACAGACAGACAGAGGCTAGCGAGCCCGAGTCTGGTCCAGGACGGACGGGATTGGGAAGCTCAATATCCCGCCTTCACTCAACAAGCTCTGTAGTAATGAGACCAAATTTCTTTCATGTTTTCTTTTTTGTTTTGGTGCCAAGTCTACGCTAGTGCCAAAGTTGGAAGTGCCACATTGGTTTCAGTTGGGTCCAACTATATAGATTTAGGAGCTTATACCTCAATTTTTGTAAGCTCAATTTGTGGAATTCAAAGAGACGTTTTCTTCATGTATGTTTGTATGTGAGAGARGTGTATTACTCTGATTAAGAAAGTTCAGAATGCACTATAAGGAACTCACGTTTTAGGTGTTGTTGTCAAAAAATGTATTTTGTTTTTTGAGATGTCATGCTTTTTCTTTAAATGGCCTCAAATGTGTAAATTTGATGTGATGTTGCAAAAAACATGTGCAGGTAAGTTGGAAAACGAGTGCCAATTTAGGGAACGGACAGCCACATGGCATGTTTTGCAAAAAAAGGAAAATAGATGGATGTGCACCATGGATGAAAGGAGATGGTCTTATACAAGTAGGATGGTAGTAAGATAAACAATCCATGTGGGATATGTAAAGCAAGAATTGTATGCAGAGTAAAATGTGTGAAACAACATCTAGACGTTTGAAACAACATCTAGATGTCTAAAACAACGTCTATACGTCTAAAACAACATCGACTGTACCATAGTGAAGTTTACATGCTCTAGTTATTCCATATCTTTTGTCTCACCATGGGCAAAGAATGGATATAAGTATAACCTCTCTATCCTTTATTCTCACTAACTTTCAATGAAGGAATTCCTTCAATTTGCCATCAAAAATTCTCTTGATGGTAGATGGTAAGTTGTCTTTCATTTTTGTTGAATTCAGCAATTGTACTTGTGTATTTAAATTTTTTTTTAAACAATTAGTTTTTACTAATCTTGTCTTGTGGTTACAAATGATGTCTAAAAAAACGTCTAAATTAACGTCTCAAAAAGCATATCAAATTTCTCAAACAACATGAAATCGGCAAGACTAGGCCCTAAAAACTTGCTATGTTAGCCTTTTTTGGGTCCATATCATCAAAGGGCCGGATGAAAGAGTGTCCTACGTGGCCCTGCCTGCCTATGTGGCACTGACATGTCTTCTACATGTCGCATTAAGGAAAGTTGGAAGAGCTTATTTCATGCAACATTTTTCAAAAACAAGTCTTGTCACCCAAGATTTTCACATGTTTTTTGCAGGTCAATTATAACAAATTTTAGGTGACATCAACGCAAATTATTTTCATGTCTAACTAAACCTAAGAACATGTTTTTCATGACGTCACAAAAAGCTCTGTTTTCTTATAGTGATGGCTCTTGTTGAAATCATGAACACAATGAAGGTTGTAGGCCTATACACTCTGAATGTTTATCTTGTTCCATGTTTTTCTCCATTGTGGGAACCTGAAAATAGAAAGACGAAGAAGTTACTAGGAAATCCGAGTAAAGAGGTAAATCTTGATACATTTTTTCGTTTCAAAGAGGAGAAAATGAAGATTTTACTAACATTAAAGTTTAGTCAATAGGGTAGTAGGACTAAATAGATAATTTAGTTAAGAGAACTCTTAAAGTTTCCTAGTCTGCCTGGAAACCGGAACCGGATGAAGAACCTGGTTTCCACTTATGGACATCAAAAATGGCGGAGTTTGAACTGGAGACATATCGGGACGCCGTCTAAGGAGAAAGCGACAGTTGGTAGGAAGGCATCAGCAAGTAGAATTTAGCCACCTAGGAAGGGATCCACCAAGCATGAGGAACCTTCTCCGAAGCGGCTTAAGAAGTAGCTAGGAAGTTTCATAGATCAGGTGTAGGTCAGTTGACTGAAAACCTAGGTTTGTGGTAGGTAGGAAGCTACTAGTTAGCTGCTTTTGAGTTGGATGCACTTGGACATCCGGATCCGGATTTTTTGGATCTGAGATCCACTTTTTTCGGGATGGCCACATGGTGGAAAGTCAACAGGTGGGGGATCAGGAATGACACCTGTCATTCCTCTGACCTGTGTTTATTCCCTTGGGACCTTTAGGGTTTCCTTGGGTTGGTATTTAGGGGCTGACCTTGGATGGCAGTCGGGGGCATTATTTCAGTCTTGTTTTCATTTTCTTTAAGCAAAGTTCAGATTTCCATTCCATCATGTGCCAAAGTCTGAAAAGTCATGGTATTGTGTTGGTAGGATTGGAGTGTTGAGTCATTACTTGGCGATGGTATTTGTGTTTGCAGGAATAGAGAAGAAGGGTGAGTCCCCAGGTTTTGTCGGATCCGGTTCCGGGAACTAAAGTGAGTTTGTAAGAGGATTGAGTGTACTGGGAGGAATTTGAGTATGATCTGGTTGCCTTGGTAACTTCCATGTGGGATAGCCACTCCTAGATTGAATGAGGTTTGGTAGTACCCAGTCTTAGGACAATCGAAGTGCTAAGAGGTCCTGCTGTATCTGGAAGTAGGAATCAGATTTGTATGTTGAACCTTTCAGTTATCCAGTTCCAAGCTCTGCCTAGGGATCCTGGTCTTGACAGAATCTGTCGTTGTAGTGTTGAGAGGTTGGTGAGGATTCCTTGCGTGACCTGTTGGACTGGATTCACATCTGGATCAGCTGTGAGGGAATAATTGCTATCTATTGTGTGTCTCTTGTGTTTTGTTTTGTTAAGTGAAACTTCAGTCACTCTAAAAACATTGAAGGGTAGGATTTACGTGTCCTTCCAGAATCCCAAGAACAAACCCCTCCGACATAGAGGTTAAACTTCATACTTGGTTACGGAAAATTGCTAGATCCAGATCCGGATCCGGATCTGGAAGAGGCACAAGATTATGACACTCCTTTTGGATTCCGCATAAGATTAGTTGGATAGGATAAGATTTGCTCAAATAGAGAGAGGTACAGGATTATAACACTCCTCCTTACTTGGGTGTGGTGTTTTGATTGTGGGATCTGAGAGGGAACTGGTGTTGTAACAGTTGGTGAGTGTAAACCATTTCCGGTCTCAGATCCGGTTTGAGTGTGTTTAGGTGGCTTCCGCATCCTGATCCGGTCCACGTCATGAAACTACAGGATAAATCTCTAGGGAACGATACACGAGTCATCCTAAAAGTGTTTTTAGTCATTTTCAAACGCTTACTAGGATAATTGTGCTTTCTTGTGCTACGACATCCATTGATAAAGAGGGGTTGTTTTTATACATGAGCAAGTTCCAAGACGTGAGTTTTGTACCTACAAATCTCGAGGTGCCACCACTATTGATTTGTAGGTAGATGGAGAAATTTACCCTTCAAATCCCAACATTTAGATCAATCAAACAATGTCTTGAATTTATGTGCCTAATTGAGAAGAAGGATTATTAGGATATTTTGGGAGGCTTGCCAAATTTGGTAGTGGTGTAGAGAGGGCTAATGTGGCATTGGAGAAAACAATTTGGGATTCCAAGTCCGAATTGATTGTCTAAATAACACAACCTCAGAACTTCATGCACAATTACAGGAGGCCAAGGATCAACTATATTTAGCTCAAGAAACAATTTGTGCACAATGTTTAGAGCGTCAAAACTTCATTGAACAGAGAAAGGAAATAGAAAAGCAATGTGAAGACTTGAGGGAGAAAGTCATTGGATTTGGGAACCGTAACAAAGAATTACATTGCTAGTTACTTAACCTCCATATATTACATGGTAATTTAGAATAAGATAGGCCCTTTAATCTCTAAAGGATTGAGGCACGTTTTGGACAAAAATTGTCAAAAACTACTAGTCTACTACTTTTTAAGGCAACAAGAAAAAAAATTAATCAATTTTTTTTTCAAAATATAATCATACAAAATTTGTACTAGACTTCTTTGAGGACGTGTGGGAATTTTTTATAGAATCTTTGACTGCACGGATTGAAGGGTTACAATGTTTGAAATTAGGTGAAAAAGTTTTTTTCCAACTTTGCCTGATAGAGCATGCAAATTTAAACTCTTTTTAGAATGAGATTTCATACTAAACATTGTTATGTTTTTTGACATTTGCATCTTGTATCATGTAAGCTACATACCCACCAAATCTCAAAATCATAGGAAGAGTTTTGCACATGCTGCCTAAGCTATCTACAAAGTTGCCCGAGCTACCTACAAAGTTTAGGGCAGCATAATTTTTTATCTAGGAACCTGATTGGAAAAAAATGGATTTTCAAGAAGCGGGTACATAGTTACATATTATGTCCAAATTTTATGAACATCAAACCAAAAAAGACTTTGTAGGAACTAGGAACCTACCCAAGATTTATTGCGTACAGGAAAACATACTTGGTTCTTTAGAGGTTAACTTGCTTGTRGAATTTTGCAAAAGTGTCACTAACAAATTTTCTCATTCAATGGCACAAGAGCTCAATTGYGAGTAGAACAAAAATCTTGCTTCAAAAAGGGCTTGAAGTCTGCTACACTTGTTTGTCAAAGTTACAAAACACTTTTTTTCTCACTTCAAATGTTATAATGTTATAATTCATGAAGTCAAATAGGCATTAAAATTTTTCCATGCATTTTCTTTATGACCTACAAGAGGGTGATTGCAAGAAAGACTGACCGGTTTTTGTAGCATTTTCCACAGTACTCATAATTTTTTCGAGAGTACTGTATAATTGGAAAAACAATTTTTAAAAAATATAAAAAATATTTTTAATGTATTCACCTTTATGAAGAAGGTAGGCTAGGAAGGAAAAGTGTAGAAAAATTTTCTAAATAGGAGAACTAGAAAAGTGCAAAATTTCATGAAAATTGGAGTTTTAACATTTTAATTTGTCAAAAATAGGAAAAAAAAATTAAGAAACTAAAAATCGTCCGTTTGGAAAGACTTTTACGTGAAGATATTGTACCAAAATAATGATCTTCAAACTATTTTCAATGTTCAAAACTGTGCGCCCAAAAGAGCCCTGTTTGACTGTTTGCATGAATGTAGAGGACGTAATGTTTTTGAAAATTCCATTTTGCGGATTCATGCATTCCTAGTGTAGGAATAGACTACAGAATTTCAGCTCTAGATCATTAATTTTGGATACTCTTGGGCAGTACTAAAAACCCCTAAACCACAAAGTGTGACAAATTAGCGAAATTCAAATTTAAATACAAATTGATTTTTTTAAAATTCTGATAAATAAGGGATCTGATTACAATCAAGTTAGCCATGTCCATTGAAAAATTTCACATTAATTGGATTCATGCTGCAAAAGTTATAGCACATGACAACTCCGACATTCCAATTGTGATGCAAAATAGTACTAGTCTTTCTTGCAATTAGTCAATCACCCAACACTTTTGTAGAATTGACGTTAACCTCTATTCGAACCTTTGTCACAATTTTGGATGAATAAATGCATTGATTAATGAAAGAGATGATGATTGGGTTATAATTATTGTCATAAATTTTGATGGATGAAATGTGCACTAGTGGATAAGGAGAAAGTTCCCAGAGATAAGTATCTCCAGATGGCGGATTTGTACATTGGGATTAGACAACTTCAATTGGATAACAAAGGCATTGGAAATTTGGAATGCCTAGAGATAGATATCTGCAAATGATGGATTTATGCAATGGAGTTAGACAACTCCACTTGGATGAATAGTGCACAAGATAAACACAAGTGTGTTGGAACTTGGAATTAGATAACTCCAAGTAGAAGATCAAGATTTGAATAAAATATAATTGGAGAAGTATAATTAGGAATTTTACTTTAGTGGATGGTTCTCAATAGAACCAAAGATAGAAATATAAAGATAGAAAAGTAGTCCTAGTCTATCTTAAGGATTAATAGTCTTTATTGAAAGTCTCCAATATATAAGACCGAGCAGTCCAAGCTCGGGGATGAGGAGACTCTTTTTTGGAGATGGATCTCTTTCTACGGTTTAGGGTTTAGGCCTTTTGTGAAACATTCTTGTTAATAAGTATATTTTGTGTTTGTAATTGGATTTCATTGTGGTTTGAAGTTAATTACAATGCGTGGAAGGAATGTAACAACCTCTATAGGTCAACTGTTCGTTTAATGGACAATTTAAAATCCTTTTAGGTTCTTATGAAGTCAATTTTGGTTAGATGTTCAAGGAATTCAGAGACAAGGTGTGAACCAACCCCCTTTAGTAAGAATTTAATTTTTTCCCAATCGGGTGCTTGGATCAAAAATTATGTTGCTCCAAACCTTCTTTATGTTATCAAACAACATGTGCAAAACTCTTTTACATTTGAAATTTGGCAAGTACGTAATTTACATGACAGAAGATGCAAATGTCAGAAAAATAACCATGTGTATTGTAATAATCTCACTCTCGAGGGAGTTAAAGTCTATTGGCCTTGTTAGGCAAGGTCAAAAAAACTTTTTCTTCTAACTTCGGATGTTGTAAACTTGTAATGTGGAATGAAGTATTTGAAACTTTTTTCAAACATTCTAACTAATTAAAACATCAAAATATCTATTTTCTATTTTTCTTGAGATTTGGCACTTTTTAAGCTCTCCTACTTAGAGGATTTTTCTATGCATTTCCTTTGGTAGTTACCTCCATCTTAAAGGTGTATACATTAGCCATATTCTTAAAAAAAATTATTTTTTATTTTTCTAATTTTAAAGTACTCCAGAAAAAAGTCACGAATATTGTTCAAAACGCCCCAAAACATAAGCGGAAATTAATTTTGATCACTGCACCATACGAGCGTCTGCCGTCTGGTTTTGACAGTAATTTCTCATGAAAAAACACCCCGGGCTTTCAGGGGACCAATGAACTGGATGCCGAATCTCAATAGAAAGCCAAAATCACCAGCCTGAAATGAGTTTGTTTGGCAATAATGAACTTACTTCTTCCCACGTAGCTAGCTGGCTGGCTTCAATCGAATCATTCATCCCATCTTCGCTGCAACCCAGGTGGGCGAAATGCAAGAAGAATAAGCTGATTTGACGCTCCCCCAAGCAGTCCAGGCCTGATTTGGGAGTTGGCCCATT